>VDFB02154625.1:0-25173 GCA_007258455.2 Sequoia sempervirens | reverse complement strand
TTTTTAATTTTTATGCCATTACATAATTAATTTAATGATGTACCTTTTAATGTTTGAAAGGTCAAAAAATTAAAACATTTCAATACTGATGTTAACAACCTTGAAATTAGTGTGTTTTATGTTTCATGTGATCATAAAAGATTAAAAAGTCAGTTGTAAAGGTGGTTGTTCAGTGGTTGACATGTATGTTGGTTCTTTTTACAATGTAACCGGGTTTGTCTTCTAATATACCTATTGAATTGCCAATCTAATCAAGGCAAATTAAGACCGACCAACTAACAAGGACTTTAAAAGCCTCGTGGTTAGCTCTCAAAAACGTAGGTAAGAATACATCAAGAGGTTGCCAATATCTTGGAACGTTTTAGGGTAACAGACAAATCCAAATGGTTTAAGCTTTCTACTCTTTAGGTGCTGCTAGACCTAGGCGGTGTACCTATGTGAATTGGGCAGACTTGACTTTTGATCTTCTCTCTTGCAGTGATTTGTCCACGATGGCAGATGGAAGTGGACAAATGAAATCAAATTTGGTATAGATCGTATAGCAATATTCAAAACTAAATCCTAATATGCTCAGTTAACAGATGTAAAGAAAAATGAATGAATCTTAATGATGAAAATGCAGAGACTAGTGCCTTATTGGGTATGCGGAGTCAAGAGAAATCTGAAACAAGTACTTCGTTCTGGCAGACATTCAAGTTGTTTAGCATTTGATTTAGTTTATAACTTGTATAAACATGCAAGGTTATGATTACCGAGTTCTTCTTAGTGATCCAATTAACATTCTCTAATTACTACAATCAATTTAAAGGGTTTAATCTTTACTGGAAAGAACCAATCAATTGACCATATAGATGCAGCAAATGTGCACTGACAAACCGAATGTAAACTTGTTACACCAATTTAAATAACCAGAAAACACCATATTGGAGACAACTTTAATAATACTTTCAACAAACACCATAAACAACTGATACCAGAAACAACTGCACCATATTATTAGATTTCAATTGATATCTCCATGATTCAAAACATGCAGCATAGTCTCATATTGGAAAAACATTGTATTACACTCTATATTTTCTATCCTCTAACCTATTCTACTTATCGCTCCTTCATTTCATTTTCAAAATGGATATTTATACATTGAGAATACGAAAGGACGCGTCCTTTCAGAAATCAAAATGTCACATGTTTACAAAACAAAAGATTAGAGGATAATTAAGCTCTATTAAGCCACAAGTGAGTTTTAGCAAGATGATCCAAATAATCCCAGTGCTCGTATGTATCCACATCTCCAACCGCATTCTGGATCGTGATTTCCATCTTGAAAATCTTCTCATTCTGCTCGCTCACTTCTTCTAACATTGTATTCTCCGCAGAAGCTATCCTCATGACTTCATTTAACAATGATTCACTTTCATTCTTCCATCTGGCAGCTTCTTTCAGTTCCCCTTTGTCATCAGAGAATGCAATCAATGTTTTCTTGGCAGCATTTATCAAACCCTGTTCGTCCCCTTGCAACTCATTGTAGAAGTTTCGATGTCGATTTATAATATGATTTGCAGCTTCAATTGTTGCACTGTTAGAAGCATCTCTTTGATCTATCTCATGAAACTTCTCCATAATCCATCCATCCATCCTTTCATGCTCCTTTAATGCAGCAAGAGTATGTGAATGTTTTCCCCAAAGTTTATTCAACCAAGGTGTTAAACTATCCTGCCTTTTCTTGATTATTGCAACAATTGCATCATGCTTTCCTTGGGAATAAGCACTTGATCCAACCCAATGATCCTTTGTCTGAGAGCTTTCTCCTTGAGTGAGCATCCTGGGTGTCTTCATTGTAACACCAACTAAATCCTTTAGTCTGTCATTTTCTCTCAACATTCTTTCATTATTTGCTTTGTACATCTCCCTTTCCTTTATCAACATCTGAATTTGGGCCTTGTTCAAGCTTTGCAATATTCACTCCAATTTCTGCAGTAGCCACAGGATCAGCTTCCCCAACCTTTAGGTTCATGACATGGCCAAATTCCTTTTCAGTGTCAATGACCACTGATTTCCTATGGGGTGGGTATAAGGCCCAGATCATCAATGACCCTTCATCAGTATTGTATTTTGATCCAACATACACCTCTGTTACACTTTCTTTGTCAAGCTTATGTGTAGCATTGTTGTCCCTCAAGAAACTATCAAAAACAAGGGCTGAATTGAGATCTAGCCCAGGAAAGATCATGACACCAGCATCTTGCAACATTTTCCTCCCCTTTTCAGGGGTCATATTTGTCATTTCATCATCCACACATTTCCTCAATTCGTTCAACAATTGTTCTTCATTTCCTGTAGTGACATCATCAACCTTTTCTCTTATTTCCTTCCCCTTCTGTTTATACAAAAATGCTTTGAATTCTGGGGAGTTTATGAACTCATCATCTAAAACAAATGATCTATACTCAATATGCCTTGCATCTGCATCACCACTCTCAACACTCAGCTCTCTAGTTGGGCAAACATACTGCTGAGTTCTCAATCTGGATACCTTTTCTGGTTGGCTTTGTGGCACATTATCTTGTGGTGTCTCTTCCCCTGAAGACAATTGCTCTGCATCATGCAGCCCTTGGTTATATCTTTCAACCACCATCTCAGCTTCATCTTCCTCAGATTCTGAATCATATCATCAAAGGGATAGGGCACATGCTGATACTTTCCAAAGTGTATCTTCTCTTTGGCAGAATTGATATATCCTTCTGGGTCAAAGCTCTTCCTTGGTGATCCTCTCTTCATGTTGTACTGAAGCAGTTTGTCAAGGATCAAATTGTATCCTTCCTTGGCCAACATAGTGAAATCACCAAAGCACAATGAGCTAGCATAAAATAGGTAGCAATATTTAATTGATAGTTGAATCTTAATATAGGTAGGATGTCAAAGATTATCATGAATTTAGAAAGTACCTCATCATTCTAAAACATATCAAGAGATGTGAAGGCTTGTTGGTCTCATTTTATGAGATCAAGATAGTAAAGTGGGAGACAAATGATAAGGATAGAGTTTTCAAGGAAAAGTGGGGAGATATCAAGATCATCAAATGAGGCTATGATGAATTTATTTATAATTTTATCAATATCATCATAATTTTTCTTTACACTATTAGAGGCATCAAATGAGTTTATAGATTGTTCTTGTGGAGGAACATATCTAATACCTCTCCTATAAAAGTTTTCTTGTGGGTGAATAGGTTATATAATACCTAGATATTTGATGCCAAAACCTTTACCCTTGTATTTCATTTTCTTATTGATATGAAAAGGAATAGGAAATTTTTGTCGCAACTAGTCAAGAAGAGTGTCATTTTGAATCATCCTTGTATAACCAAGCATTTACAATTTCTTTAATATATTCATCTTGAAGTGTGCTTGGTGATCAAATTGTGGTAGGCCCATATTCCTTAGTTGAATTTATCTTTTTTCATGCTTGTTGGGATGGTTGGCTATATGAATAAGGAGAGAGGGGTATTGTGTCAATGTAAAAGGCATCATATAACTCGTATTCTCCCTAGCTCTTGCTAATGATCTTGACCTTAGATGTAATAGGATCAAGAATGGAAGGTGACTTGGGAGTGAAAGATAAGGAGTTGGGATTTATATACAAGAAGGAATTCTTGTTTGGGTAAGGATTCACAACATAAGTGACTGGGAAATGATGACATTGATGATATGAAGCTTCTATAGATCAATAATATTTAAATGGATGTGGATCAACATAGTTATTTTAATTTTTCTTGAGAGGATCCAATTTAGAGATGAGCTTTATCTAATGACTAAGCATATAATGTCAAATATTTTGGGAGTTGAAGGAAACTACTAAACATGCCCATTCCATAGGGGTATAATTGAGCTCATATCCCACTATAGTATGATCATGTTGCACAAGAAGTTCCCTATATAGGAGTGGGGGCTTTACTAGAATTGGATCCATGAGAACTGGTGGAGATGCTAGGTAGTATTTGACTTGGTTGAATCCTTGTTGACATGAAGTATCCCACTAAAATGTTACATCCTTATAAAGTAGATGGGAGAATGGTTGATATTTGCTTGCAAGTAATGAAATTCCAAATAGCTTAGAGATTTCCTTGGAAATTGTGGAGTTGTTTCAAATTATTTGGTGGAGGAATTTTTGTTATAGCTCTAAATTTTATAAAGTAAACCTCAAATCTTATGTTGAAGACAATGAAACCTAATAGTTTTCCCAAGGTAACACCAAAGAGACACTTTTTAGGATCGATGAATACTTGATATTCCACCAATCGATCAAAGATATGCTCAAGAATTTGGGGTGCTCTTCTCTTGTCTTTGATTTTCCTAGAAGGCCATCCACATAGTCCTCCATGATATTGCGGAGTATATCATGAAATATGATAGTCATAGATCTTGGATTGGTAGCTCTTCCATTCTTAAGCCCAAAAGGCATTACTTGGTAACACAAATTTTCTCATGGTGTGATGAACGCTATTTTGTGTTTTTCCTCAATAATAATGTGAATATGATTATATCACAAAAATATACCCTTGATTAACAACATTTCATGCTCTATTATCAAGTCAACTATGATGTTAATATTGGGAAGTAGAAAATCATCCTTAGGGCATGCTTTATTAATATCCCTAAATTTAGTGCAAATGTGGATTCTCCTGAGCTTATTACCCTCAGGAACAATATTTGATACCCATTTTGGATAGCCAATGGGATAATGAAGCCCAATTCTACTAGTTTCTTTAATTCATCTTTGACTAGTAGGGTGATTTGTGGATGCATTTTCTTGAGTTTATTATTTATAGGCTTGGAAATAGAATGTAATACAAGATAGTGAACCACCAATGGTGAATCTAATCTAGGAACATCAATACATGACAATGAAAACTTCTTAGATGCTTTATGTAGGATAGTTGACAAGTTTTTTTCTCTTTAGATGAAAGGTCAACTATTATGTATGTGATCTTAGGCCATGCTTCTATACCCAAATTGATTTCTAGTGTTTCTTCAACCAAGATTAAAAACCTTTCTTGCCATTGTGAAACACTGGAAATCAATTTGGGAATAGTAAATTTAGACATATTCTCCACATTTTCATAGGCCTTGATGGTATTGAATTGAGGTTTCTAGATCTATCATAAAATATGCCAATTGTTTTATGAATTTTAATGTACATAAATTTAAGGAAGAACCATTATCTAGAGACTATTTTAGCTTTGCACTTGGCAATGAGGAGTATGATATGTAGGGATTTATTATTTGATGGATTAATGGGTGACATGTACTTTTGATATAAATCAAGTTGGTAGGTAACCAAAAGGTGCCCTACAAGGGCCTGGAATTATCTAGGGCCAATGCCATTGGGTACATGGGATTCTTACAAAGCTTGGTCCAAGATACCTTTATGAATGGGAGATTCTTTTGGGAAATTCTTTCCAATATTCTCTAAGAGATGGTATTGGGGAATTTACAGGGAGGAAGTGGATGGTCCAAGAATAATAACCCTACCATGTCATGCTATGATAGAATAATAAAGGTTTTTGGGTTCGATCTTGATGGTGACAACTTGTGAGTAGCTATGGTCAATACATCCCACAACATTATCATAGTTATGTGGGTTTTTTATAAATTATTAGATGGTTATATTAGGAATTTTCTTGATTAGGATTGGTGGAAATTGATGGGGTGTTTTGGTTATGCTTGGGGAGTGGAGTTTGGTACATCGCCAATTGATCATTAGTTGAGGAGGATGAGGCTCCTTCAATTTCAATTTCTCCTTGACCAATAAGATCTTGGATGTGGTTCTTGAGCTTCAAGCATTTTTTTGTTATATGTCCCTTGATCCTATGATAGTCATAATACTCATAGTCTTTACACCAAGATGGTTTTGGTTTTGAATCATCAAAATATTGTGTCATAGAAAACATAACCATGTTTGTTTCGACAAGTTTTTGAAACACAACATCCATGGGTTCCCCAAGGGTTATAAATTTTAATTTAGGATTATTTTGGGGGTTTTACTATTTATCCTTGTAGGACAAACAATGTTAGTGTTACAATATTCTTGTGTATTTCGAGTGATGTTAAATGTGCTCATTGCTTGTATATATTTAGCATTTGTAATACCATCACTAACAACATTTTTTTTCTTAGACCAAAAGTGTGGTTTATCATTAGATTTTTTGTGATTGTTATCCTTGTAAATATTTACTAAACCTTTAGATATTAGGTTCTTTTCAATGGTAACCTATTTCTCAATTATCTCATCAAACATTGAAGTAGTGCACCTATTTCCTAATTTAGGTTTTATAAAAAAATATTGACAAGTTTTTAATTCTAGTCTGGTCCAAGGGAGGAAACTTGTGAGGGATCTCCACAACTATAATTAAGATATAAAACTCTCACCAATATGTTGTTTTGCATTGTAAAGGTATAACATAGAGATCTTGTGTTCAACATTATAGGAGAAGTGTGTAATAAACTCTTCAAATAGATCAAGAAAACATGAGATAGAGCCTTGAGGGAGGTACATGAACCACTCCAAGTCTTGATCACCTAATCTATGTGGAAATAAGTGCAAAAAATATTGGTCACTATAAGAAACCTCTTGGCATTCTATGAAAAATTCATTAACATGGTCACAAGGATCTCCCTTCCCTTTATATTTGTCAAATTTTGAAATCACAAAGTGCTGACGAAAAGGCACCATTGTAATGGACTAATCAGTTGGATAGATACATAAAAATTTGAACTTATAATGTTTCTTCCATGTCCCTATTTTAAAGTTTTTTAGGGCATTCTTATTTTCCTACCATTCTTGATCAAAATGTGTTGGCATAGGAGGATTAGTGGTAACTTGATTTTCCATGTTAAATGGTGTAGATTGGTATGTAGCATGATGGATGCTTTCTTGAGGGATTATGTATTTGTGGGTAGGAGGTTGGATGTATTTGAAGGAACAAAGGTATGAAGAAGCATGAGAGTGATATGTTTGAGGAACACGTGAGGAAATATGTACATGTGGTGCTTGATGGATATAGGAATAATATTTTTGAGGAATATAAGAAGAATATTTGTGAGGGATATGAGATGATGACAATAGATAATGAGTGGAAAGAGGTTGAGATGATGCTATTAGGTATTAGGTATGAATATTGTAGAGGTGCGATAGAAGAAGAGAAAATTAGTGGAGAAAGGTCAATTTAGAACATGATCTACAATGAGTAGTGTAGTTGGATGGATCAAAGTGGATAATATGTTAAGATGAAGTTAAGAAGTGGGGTTTAGATCATGGATAAGAATGTGGATAGGTCAAGAAGGTAATGAGAGAGTAGAAAGTGTTGTGGGTATAAGGTTTGACATCATGCTAATTTTATTATGCTACCACAAACATTTTTTTCTAGTTTTTATTTTTTGTTTTAGACTACAGGAATTGGGTAGCACGACCCCCTATAAACTACAATGCGCCTGGTAAACTTTTTAACGTGACTGGCGGCGCTGGCACGACACGCCCTTTGGTACCATGGGGGTGTGGGAGACTAGACCTCGTGACCAACCTCCTACAATATGAAAGGTTTAGCCAATCAAGCTAGGGCCCCAACCCCAACAAATGGAGTTGAAAATAATATGATTTTTTTATTATGTGCACCTTAAATATTAGGGTTTATGTAGAATTCCATAAGATATAAGGGCTATAATTAATTACATCCAAGGGTTGATACTGTATTCTCATCCCATTAAAAAATATTATGTGCTTAATAATACATAATTTAATTTTTTTATTTATTTAATACAGTTAGCCCATGGGGACCCATGAGTCTAGGTACCCTTAACTTTATGTTATAACTTTAAAGAATCAAGTTTGATTTATAAAATAAAATCTAACCTTATGAGTTTTCAAGTGAATAAAATAATAAATTTAAATGTATTAATATATTTATTGTTTCCTTTAGTGGAGATGTATGAATAGATTTGTTGATTCAAAGTTTGACACTTTTTAGGGATTGTTGATAGTATGGGATACAACCATCAAAGCAAGTGATGTATACATAGAACTAAAAATACATAAGCTGATCTAAATTTTGATTCTTATACTATAATTTGGTCTAACATAATGAAATAGATAAAATAGGTGATGGATATGTTGAGTTGAGGTTAGGCTTAGGGACTATGTTTTAACGTGATAGAGTGCAACAACCAAAATAGGTGATAGATACATTGGACTAAGAATGAATAAATTGATTTGATATTAATACTTTGGGATTATGTTTTGATAGATAGAGAACAACTACCAAAATAGGTGATAGATACATTGAATGAGTGACAATAATGGTGATCTAGAGTTAAGACTCTAAAACTATGTTTTGACGAACAAAGTGCAACTACTAAAATAGGTGATGAATACATTAGACAAGTGACAAAAACACTTATCTAAATTTATAGTCAGATGTATATTCAAATTTGTAGCCTTTGCCAATATCCTCCACGTCTATGCCATTACGGAATCCATGGATTGGGATATAGACGTCCACCAAAGCATGATGCAAAGGAGCATTTCTATCCAGAAATATAGTAGTAATCATCCAATGGCTATATATTTCAATATGAAGATGTGTTTCATCGCAGTGGATGGTCTCTAGATAATCATAGTACTGGTGGTGTTGGGAGTGTGGGCCAAGGTGAGCCAGCGGGGCAGCCTGCAGTCAAACATTATTTTGGACTTTTTGTGGCCTTAGACATTAAGCGGCAATCATTGCACAGTCCGGATATTACCCGCAGGGGAAAAGAAGCTTGTGATGAATTTAAAAGCATTAATGCCTCCACAATGTCATTGAACGTCACTTATTTGACATTTATTGTTCGGATGTATTTGATCATCTTGCACGGGAGGCAGACAATATCAACCATCAATCCAAAAGATTTGCTTTGTCTATTTCATATAGGGAACGCCTTCGGCGTAATTATGTTGTGTTGGTGTCTGTTGAAAAATAGAGACGAGATATTTGATTTGTATCCTTACTCACTAGGGTCGGTTAGCCATAACTTTATTGGCCCCATCACGTCTTTCCCCGATCATGGAAATGAACTTCGATGAAAAAACATTCTGCATGGTAAAAGCAAGAAGTTGGGTCCACGAAGAGGGGAAGTTTGGGCCATAAAAAATCTCATAGAAAACACGTACGCATTATTAAAAAAACACATATGCGTTATGCTTCGGGTACTCAAGCATAAAAAAATGCATATGCACTAAAAACGTGTACTAGTTAGATAATGCGTATGTGTTTATAACACATACAAGTCATTTATTTTAAAAAATAAATGAAGCAGCGTGCTGCGTTTTAAAAGTTTTTTCTTATTTTTAAATAATTAAGAAAATAAAAGAATGCATACAGTTTTGTAAAGAATATAAAATCACATTGTCGTTCACATCATCACAGGTTTCTAAAAAGTTTTTTTTTTTTTAATAATCAATAAAATAAAGAACACAAATGTCTTTTGTAATGCGTATACATTTTTAAAAATGCGTACATGTTTTTAAAATTTTGAATTCCCAACCTACATGCTACCTCGATTTTAGGCTCGGGAAAGGCTTGCAGCCCTGCCTTGGCCAACCTGCAACTAAAGCTAAGGCAAATTGAAGAGATGTCCAGCTTTGGCGAGGCCTTGGTACGATGGACTTTTTTTGATCCAGTCTACCACAAGGAATTAAAAACCATTTAAATAGATGTCTAGTTCCAAATATATATATTTTATTAATATTGGATTATATTTTATTATTTTTAATTAATTTCTAAAGCAAACTAGTCCTTAAACGAAATATCAAGTTTTTTTTTAATAACTTTTTTGTTAAAGTTTTTTGTCAAAAATTATAACATCAATCTTAGGACAATTCTCTACACGAAAAGAAGATTCAAAAAATGTTTAGTTTAGGTCCAATTATGATATTTTAATGGAGTACGTTGATTTTTTTAAAACAAGAACATTCTGAATACGTAAAAATTCAATAAAAAAATGTATTTAAAAACTTACAAAAAAATTCTTCATCAATGCTATTATTTATTTAGCTTTATTTCCCTAAAAGGAATTAGCAAAATACTTTTATTTGGGTCAAAAAGTGATGTCCGTACACGTGCATGGTATGGTTAAAAAACAAGGACTTTTAAAAAATGGTTTTAATACATCCCTATCAAAATTTAATTTCTATCATCTGGATATTTGAATAAATTACATTTTTAGAAACTAGATTCAAAATCCTAAATTTCATATCACTAACTTTTTTTAAAATTCATTTTGTAAGTACCTCAAATTTTCAGTCCAAGTGTGACAAATTTTGAAAAACAGCAAAAACACTTTCACTTTTTGAGCTTTTTGTGGACCCAACTTCTTGCACTAGCCCTGCATTATTTCTATGATGTTTTGTAGTCTAGATTTATTAAGGTTGTTGTTGAATATAATGGCGCTCAGGAGGCTAGCGGAGTTCAGATTTCATCCAAGTGCAAAGAAATTTTTGAAAATGTGATGAAGTAGGGGAGAGGGGTTCATAGTGGAGTGAGGTCCAATAGTGGGGATAGAAGTAATTCTCAGTGGGTCCCATAGTGGAGCACCTTAATACCCAATTGCAAAACACTGTTTATCCATTAAGTACACAAACTAACAAATCATGTGATGCCACATCAACGCACCAATAAAACATGACTTAGTGCACCACTATCGGTCTTACATTTTTTTTGGGTCTTTTTGGATACCTCAACAAAAAGCATGTTGATGTGGCCTCAAAACGAAATATAGAAGCATGTGAGTTGCCAAATAAACGGTTGTACAAAATTGAGAGTGATTTGAAATATCCACGTAGGTTTTTGAGAAACGCAAAGTTAGAGTGCTCCACTATGGGCCCCTCTCTGCTAGTACAAAAGAAGCAAACATGGAGTCTGAGCAACAACAACGAAAAGCCAAGAGTAAATGCATGAGAATCTACAGTTCTATACCTTGGCAGTGATGCAACAATGAACTGGTGCTAAACGGGGAGTTAAGTTCATTAAGGAATAGTGAACTAAAGATATGGTAAGATTGTATCGGCAACGGCTATCCAGCTCCGTATTTGCATTGAGGCATGGATGCATGCCCATGCCAACATAAAGTATGGGACAATATTTATTGTTTGTTCCAACAACTGCTATCCACCACATCAGTATTAAATAAAGGACATTTTTTGTGAAATGTATAACTTTTAGTTTTTTTAAATAACATTTATATTTACAGTGAATATCTTAATAGTTTATAATTAAAACATATAAATTACAACATACATTATAAATTATAAATTATAAAGTGAAGGTTATTAATAACTATTTTAATATATCTTTAATTATATTTTAAAATATAATAAGTAAATAAATCTCTTCAAAAACCATGCAGATTAACTTATAATATAATAATTGCTTCCCTTTTCTAAGTCTATTATTACAATGTCAAATTGATCGAGAAAATCAATGTCTTGTTAATTAAATTATTTTTATTAGAATAAACTTAAAATATAATGTATGATTCATTTTATTTTGTTTAGATTATTAGTCTTATATAGAGAGGGATATTAATTGTTTGTTGGATTGTATTTTATCCAAGGGTGAAAATTAATTTACTTTTTAAAAGTTACCTTTTAAAATTATGATTCTTTTTTTATTGATTTATTGAAAATTTGGTGGCTATGTTATCATATTATATTAATATTATTATATTCTTATTTTTATTATATAATAATAATAATAATAATAATAATAATTATTATTATTATTATTATTATTATTATTATTTTAATATTTATTATTATTATTATATTAGAATTTTACAGTTATTATATTGTTATTAAAATATATTGAAATAGTTATTAATAGTCTTTATTTAGAGTTTATAATACATTAATGTATGTCACAATTAATCAATATATTGATTTCAAATTAAATTATTTAACAATGTTTACAATTATATAAAATAAGAAATGATAACTAAATTAAATAATGAATAAATAATATTAAATTTTTTTTCCTACATTACCTTTTCAATACTCCACTATTTAAATATATAAAGAAAATATATAATTATTATCAAATAATTAGATAATTAGAACTTAAGTGAAACTATTTACAATTTATTAAAATAAATTGACTTCACATCAACTATTTAATTTAATTTTCAAAGTTATTATAATTTATATTTTATATAATTATAACAAATTATAGTTTACTGTTGTAATATGTTTACTAGTCTATATAAATGATATAAATAATTTATATGAAATATATTGAAATAGTTTATAATATATTAATGTATCTCACAATTAATCAACATAATCAACATTTTAAAAATTAAATTAGAATTATTTTTTAAATAATGCTTGATATTCTTTTATAACTATAACTATATTAATTAAAAAATTAATATTAATAACCTTTCTTCTATTTTAATAGTTTATAATTAATCTTTAAATAATGTTAATATTTATTATTATTATATATATTATTCTTTTATAATTATGTTTAATTATAAACATATTTAAATAATGTTGATTATAATGTATGTTATAATTGCCGATAAAGGCGTGGTTCAGTGGTCAAGTCGCTTGGTTGTAGTAATGGCCACAAGATTCAAACCCTCATTCATAACTCTGTCAAAAACGTTTACCCCTAATAATATGGGTACATTGCACCTTTTTTTTTAAATAATAATAAAAATAAAATAATTAATGTTATAATTTATAATGTTTTAATTATAAACTATTTTAATATTCATTGTTTTCCAAGTATAAATGTAGTTTAAAAAAAAATAGAAGTTACACATTTCACGAAAAATGTCTTTTATTTAATACTAACGTGCAATCGTGAAAACTGTTTCTCCAATAAATATTGTCCCGTACTTTATGCTAGTATGGATATATAAGTGAAGATTGCAAGGATTAAATTCAACAGCTTTATAACCAAAAGGAAAAAAGTCCTGCTCGGTTATAACTATCTGCAAACTTTTAAACATTAAGTACTGAACTCGTCCCTGAATAAGAGTTCGAAAACCTAAAGTTCAAATGAAATCTCAAAGTCAAATAATTCATCGTAAAATGCAGAGTGCACAAACACATGAATTATTTTGAAATGAAAATGCAGCGAGTGTATAACAACCTGAGGTCCTCATGGTTTAAATTATGCAATTATAAATAAATCAACAGAAATAGCATAACCACGGTTGCTATATTTGATTTTCCGAAACTGTGTTTCTTTAAACATGAAGCCCAAAAACTTTATTCAATTCAAAAGAAACCAATATTTTTTCCTTAGAAAGACGAAAAACAAAGGGCCATTTGCCCCTCAGAGCAGATAATTACACATTCATCTTATGTCTGAAGTTTGAAATGTATTCAGTACTTGAATAATACGTTTGAATTGGCTTGGATTACAAAATCTAGGGGAGGACGTGGGAGAGGCATTTTCATGTGCTGGAATGTTTATCATTGGCTTGGGTTACGAAATCCAGGGCAGGCCTTGGGAGAGGCATTCTTTATGTGCTGGAATGTTTACAATAGGTCCCAGAAACAGACGCCACAAATCTAACAGGATTGTCACTAGCATTGCTGCTCCCAGTGCATCAATAGTTGTTCTAGACAAGCTCCATGGATCACTTGTCTCCTCATCCAATCTGAAAGAACAAACAAATACATATTTCTTTTAAAAAATCAGCTCAATAAAATTACGTTTAAAGCTAAATATCCACATTCGAAAACAATCTCTGCAGATAATCCTGAAGATGGATACTTTACCGTAAGCACCTTCAAGGACATGAATTATGACTACTCTCTACAGTAACTACATACTCCTAAATAAGGTGCAGGTTAGCTGGAAAATGAAAAATGTCAGGTGACATTATATACCTATTCAACTAATATTGAAGCATTGCAATAGATAATAAACATATATTTCTCATATTCTATTGATGTATTTATATAAGGTACTTAGAACTAGCACAACATAGGCAATGTATTAGTTGATGGATTATCTCTTCGAAAGCATTAACTAAAAATCTTTACAAAGATCATCAACAGGCATGTCGTCAACATGGCTAAAAATTATCTATAACAATTAGTTTAATTAAAGCATCTCAGACAAATTGATAAAACAGCAAATTATATTGGAGATTTTTTAAAAAAATTTACATTTGGCCAAAGCCCTGGTTAGGATACCTTACAACCTTAAAAACTTTGTGACTGATTTCATACTGACAATTGTTTATACAGAAGAAACTGCATATATCTATTTTGGACTGCATGCAGCTGTGGAATGCTCAAATGTGTAAGAGCATACGGCTGTAAAATGAAAGTGTACAGTTCTAGATCGAGAGCAACCTGCTGTCAGGTTTTAGTTTTTTCTTTAATGGGCAAGCAGGTAACTGTATACAGCTGTAGAATGAAAGCGTGCATCTGTAGAATGAGAACATATATAGCTAAATCCTACAACCATTTTTTGTCAAATTATTTAGCGGGATATCATATTTATCATTATAAGGGCTATGGAGGCTCATAGAAATGTGTTTTTGGTATTGAAGCTTTTAGGCAAGCACATAAAATAAGACTATTGGGACCCAATGACTGTCAAAAATAACAAAAGTATCTCCAATATGATAATGGGCTTTAAATCAAATCACCATTTATGTTGACCAATAAACTTGGATTGACTTGTCTATGCTACCACATTTTTCATACATGTCTACCAAAGCATTTTATCAAACAGTTCACTGCCTTGCTGCTATGGCTAAAAGCCTAAAACAGGTGCTTTCAAACAAGCTATGGATGCTTCGAAAAAATCTATCAAAGCATAATAGTAAGCAACAAGCTAGGAATCATGGTTTTTTTTCACACAAAAATCAGTGCGATTTTATTCACGTTTTTTGCAGGTTTTAAACGCGTTTTTTTGGCAATTTTGCAGTTTGAAACAGGAAAAAATCATCCAGCCTGCTGATTTTTTAAAAATTGCGATTAATCAGGACTTTTTGCAGATTTATGCTTCTATGGTATGAGTTCCTCCTCATCTACTAGCTTGACATCATACGACCACCAACCATTATATGGAAACTTCCTTCTCTGGTTGACATCCTACATTGGTTACACACTCGAAAATCTCTAAATTTTGTCTTCGTCAGCATTGGTGGTCGTCACTTAAAAAGTCATGAAAATGAGATGCATCATGAAGTTCTGTGTGGTTCCGAAGGTCCTAAATTGGGCATTGCCCCTCGACCCCACAAGGGGCGTTGCCCTCAAACCCCCCCAAGGGGCAAACCCCCTTTAGACTCATTTGAATTGCCAAATCCTAGGGCAGCAAGCTATCACAGTACAACCAGAGCCACCAGTATTACAATCAATTCGCCCAGCCTCACAGCCAGCACGTACAACGCCTTCATAGTCAGAACCACATCCAAAAGAGTCAAGAGAGGAGTCCAATGATGAATATAATATAGTGTACATTGAGATCAGTGAGCCAGATGCCTATGACCCTCGCGGTACAGTCCAGAGGTACCTGAGTGAACTAAAGGAGATGGCGAGAGTTATGTACAAAGTCAGTGCAATTGGACAGCAGCTAGACATGGGACATGATCCCTTAGTGGTACATGAGGCCGAGAGGATCTTAGTGTTTATGCAGCCATAAGGAAAATTCTTTCAGTGTTTTATCTTGCACGAGTGGCCAAGAGTAGAGACAATTGAGACTACTAGGCGAGAGGTGGCAGACTACATTCAGAAGTCAAAGGAGCAAATGGCTCAAGTGACTTTCGTCGAGCGTACGAGAGTCACAATTCTCGAGCAGACAGTGGCTAAGAAGGAGAGAGTGATAATGAAGTGAGAAGTGCAGTTGGGTGAGGAGAGACTACTGGCCGAACGAGGCACACAATTGGCTGAGGCAAGGAGACTCCTTCCTGAGAGGGAAGGCCAACTGTAGGTGAAGGATAAGGAGTTAGAGAGATAGAGTCGAGCTAGAAAGAGTGAAGGCCAAACTCATCGAGGCAGTACAAATGGTGAAGACAACATGTGAGAGGCAGTTGGCAACCAACCAGAAGCTTCAACGTCTCCACCAACAGCAATCAGCGATGACAACCCCTACATCATCAGTACGCCCAGTGGCGCCCTCTCACCCTCCCTCTTCTTGATTTTCCCTTTTTATGATCTCCATTTTTTTTTTGTTGTCTGGAAGATGACTACTTTTGGGGGGGATGATGTCAGCCGAGAGTGTTATTAGTCAGCCAAGTATTGTAATTAAATAAAACTATATTATAGGAAGTTGTTGATGTTAGTAGCTTCAAGAGGTATTACCCCAGTCGGCCAGAAGTCAGATTAATTCATTTTTTTGGGTCGGCTCAAGTGGAGTTCATATTAATTATAAACATTTGTTCATTTTTGCTGGGTTGGCCCAAGTGGGGTATGACGCCTTGTCTTGTATAAAAAGGAGAGAGAATCTCCTCACTAATCAAACAATTCATTCCTTGATGATTGAGCAGAAATTCGACATAAAGAAGATTCGCTACTCAGAAGAAGATTTATGTTTTTCTTGATTAGAAATTCGCACTATTTAAAGTGCTGGACTATTTCATTGTATTTTGCCTATCTAGGCATGATTCTTAAGTGCTATTTCTGCACTGTTGTACCTGGTATATCATTATTGAAGTCTTGCTAGGTTTTTCTCCCTTGAGTAGAAGGGTTTTCCCAGGATAAATACTATGTTCTTCGTTCTGTGTTATTATTTCTACTTATTGTGCATATACGATCTAAAATTAAGATGGTATCAAAGCCAAGGTTCAAGAAAACTGATCAGATTTGACTAAGCAAAAATTCCAGGTCGTGTGGAGGAACTTTGAGAGCATAGGCCACATCAAGTCTTGGAGGACTTTTGACCGATTTGCTTGCAAACGTGAGTGTCGGGTGCATATAAAGAGAATTTGTGGCAGAGAAGGAACCTGCTTCTAAGAATGGGGTGTGTGTACATACCAGTGCAACATTCAGAGGAAGAAGTGAAAGTAGCATTAGATCAACCACCGAGAGATGCCACTGACATTCTTGACGTCCTGAAAGCAAAGCAAGCTCCTCTCGATTTATGGCTAATTATAACAAGAGAATATTTCAAGCAAAGCAAAATTTGAGGAGTTTCAACAAATACTGGAAGAAGGTGCTAGTCCAAAAATTGATGAGTACTATGCTGATGTGAGGTATGACATAATTGACATTTTTTAAATGCCCTTGGTGCATACTACAACAATGGTTGTAAGATCAAGACAAAGCATCTAGAGAAGGAAGAATAATTCGTTCGTGCAACATTTTACTATAACAAGGCTTCTAGAATTGATAATCTCAAGCCATCGACTTGGGTTGGAAAAGGTCAATTGCTTTTAGCAAGAGGAGACCATGAACAAGCAAATGGTGCATTCAAGATTGTGCTAGATGGACAACCTGATAATGCTCCTGCACTTCTTGGTCAAGCCTGTGTACAGTTCAACCGTGGACGGTATACTGAATCTTTGGAGTTGTATAAGAAGGCTTTGCAAGCTTATCGTGGTTGCCCAGCAGCAGTAGGGATTGAAGGACTCTTACCTTTTGACCCAGAAAGTGAAGATTGGTGATTATTGTGGTCTTCATCAAGAGCTTTGCAAACTTGATAGTCTTCTCATTTAGCTTCATCGTCAAAGATTTGTGGTTACTCTTGAGGCAGTTACAAGAACAAATAAGGAAGCCCAGTATTTACAGAATTTTCAGGTAATCTAAGACTTTTTCTGATCAACAACGTGACTTTGAGTTTAGCAATAGTGTGTATGACGTCAAATATGAAGGTCCTTAAGATGGTGTGGTATCTACTGCAAAGTAGATTCTGTAAATGATTTCCTAGACTTCGTTTTTTTTAAATCAGCACATCATCAAGGCCTAACCTTGAAGAAAAGTGCCCATTGTTTGACGTCATTGCTAGAATGTCATATGCATTAAATTCTGTTCAGATAGGAAAATCATTAG
This sequence comes from Sequoia sempervirens, assembly GCA_007258455.2. Lineage (NCBI taxonomy): Eukaryota > Viridiplantae > Streptophyta > Pinopsida > Cupressales > Cupressaceae > Sequoia > Sequoia sempervirens. The sequence goes on along the minus strand of VDFB02154625.1, from coordinate 7,122 downwards.
AGAGATCTTCCACTGGAACCAAATATTAGGCACTGCCACTACAGCATTGTGAGTCAGATATTGTGAAGTGGATTGACTGAGAACAAACCTCTCTTGTTGGAGCTGGTCAGTGTTGAGAATATGATTGATTGATTGCACAGTAGCCTTAGTTTTTCCACTTGCTTTATGAGACAATCATCAATTTCTTGCTGGCTGTCCTCAAGGGTGTAGAAGTTTCTCAGAAATGGTTTAAAGAAATGACAAATTTGGCCCTGTTGGGCAGTTTGAAAATCAGTAACCTTAAGCAAACTATTTAGAGAAAGTCATGTTTGCAAGAATAATATGGATTTTTAATGCTTTGGGAGTGGGGAACTCTTTAGGATGGGGCCTGGGCATCCTGGTCACTCTCAGAACAGTGTTGGGCATTAAGGTCATCATTCTTGTATGTCCAAAGAGATGGATTGGAAAACCTAGAAAGAATTGTGGAAAACAATGAGGTTCCTATCAAAGATCATTGGAGAAGATATGCTAATGGCTATTGGATGTATGTCCCCGAAATTGTAACACTAAGCTTATAAAGCATCTAAAGACATAAATAATAACATACAAATAATTATCAAAATCCAAACACGAGTAATTACGATTTAAATATAATTTGATAATATTATAATTATAAATATAATATTAATAATAAATCTGACAATTATCAATACCATACAATACACAAAATATAATATACAAGTTCACATTGAAATTATAAGAAGAAATAATAATAAAAATTATCAAATATATAACAATATAAATATTTACAAAATATCATATCAAAATAATATATAATATATATAATATATAAAATAATAATATATATTTTTATAAGACAAAACTCGGAAATAGAAGGCAGCATTACCTAATGAAGAGACGTGATTAAAGAAAGGAATATATTTAAATTAAAACTAAATCATAAAAGTCAGCGGTGGTATTGGAAGGTTATGACTCTTCCAAAATAAAGTGATATCATATATATAGATATAAGGAAAATAAGAATCGAAATAAGAGGGGAGGATAACGAATAATGGAGAAATAAATTTGCACGCAGAAGAACAGACGGGAATAGAAGAGAACAAAATCTTCAATCGTAGGGGAGAGAAACCAAAAGGGTCATCAGCGGCTGGAAGAACATATTAAATCGCTGGCACTAGAAGTCTTCTAGCTATCGATGGGAAGATAAAGTATATATACTGCCAGCAACATCTTCTTTAATCTGACGCAGGGCAGTAAGTAAGACCTGTGATATCTTGGAGAAGTAATACGGGCAGACAACAACAAACAAGGTAAGTATTTCTGAATATGACTGATTAGTGTAGTGAATATATAAGGTTGTAGATAAGGGGCTTAATAAGTATTTTATGAAATAAAATAATAATCAGTTCAATTCATAATGAAATCTTAGTAAGTACTTTTTGGAATAAAATATTAATCAGTTAATACATTACGAAATCAAGATGTGGATCAATTAGTAGCTTATATTTATGCATATGAATTATTAACAATATTATTTTGAAATGGTAATATTATACATGTTAATGAAATTCAATCAAAGGCAATTAAATAAATGCTTGGTAAATGAATTAAGAATTTAGTGATAGTTGGAAATTAATACATATTGAATATATATATATATATATATATATATATATATATATATAATTTGCGATTATCCAATAATGATGCTTGCAACAATTATTGAGCCTTATAAATAATGACTTTGTTTATTCACTATGATATTAAATGGTATAATAGAATCCACCTATGAGATCTTGAGAGATGTTTAACATTTAATGTACTCATGAAATATATTACAAAGGAATTATTCATAATGAGTGACCAGGAGGAAATAAATACTCCTTTAACAAGAATGAAATATTTATATCATCTCGGGTCTTAAAGGTTATCATCACTGAAATTTATTGATCTCTAACATTCTAATGTCTCTTTGAGAAAAACTTTGAATGCAAGATTCGGGTTTCATGAGATAGGGACATTCTGAGAATGGGGAGTTGTAAAACAAAAGTTTTGGTTCTTGAGAGAAAAGCAGCCAGTTCAGAAGTGGCTAGTAGAGTCACAGCAGGTTGGGTAAAACTATTTGGGTGTCAGGAGAGAGGTGAGTCCTGAGATCAGGACAATGGAGAGGGAACACTTGAATTTATTTTGTAATTTTGTGGCCCCAGAAGCGGGATCAAGAGGGGAGTTTGTGTTTCCTTACAGCTTACTTATGCAAAGGTGATTACACATAGAAAGAAGGGACAAGTCTATAGTGGCATTTTATGATCCATTATTGAGTGTGAAATGTCTGCTTGACCAGCAGTGCCTCATTGGATGTGGGGACTTGGAGTTAGAACTAGAGATTTAGGAAGAAGGATGTGTCAGAGATGATCCAAGAATGCAGGTGGTGGGCCAGGTGCAGGGAGGGGCCAGGAGGAGGCCGAGGAGTCACAGGAAAATCACTTACTAATTTGGCATGTCCCTTCTCAAACCCTGATCATTTCCATGTGGCAAGATTGGCCTTTTGGAGAGCAGAAGGCTGATACGGAGAAGGTAAAATTAGGGTTTCCTATTTTTAAGGATGTCCTTGCTCAGAGTTAGTGGATTCAATGGCGGATTCTTTCTGGGTTTTCAGAGAGCTTCGCAGTGGTATGTTCATCTCGGCTTTCTAAGCATCTTCAGGAATTTACTATTTTTAGTAAATTCTATTTCTGGCAGTTTTTCAGTTGGGTTCGGCTTGGTTGACTTCCTACTTCAGTTTGGTCAGTTGCCTTGGTCATTATTGGCTTCAGGGCACAATTGGAGAGATAAGTTGATATATTTAATTAAAAGTCACGTTTTAATATTTTATTCGAACGTTGACCCCTTAGCTTCGATCTATTGACTTTTTGCTGTTTGTTTGAAAAGTGTATGGTCATAACTTTTGAGGGTGCATCTCATTAAGGATCATTTATATATTTTATCAAGGATAGAATCAGGGCCTATAAGGGTGGGCATTTATTAAAGGTATTGAATTTATTTTAAAAGTAAGATATTCAGCTTGAAGGAAGAACATCTTTACAGGGGTGGGTTTTTGACTTTGAGAGGAGTTTAGGGTTTCGAGAAGTCACCCTGAAATTATAAAAGGAAGACTTGGATCATCATTTGGGTATCTTTTATCTACAGGAATGTTATGCTGCCGGATTGGCTTTGGGATTGCTTCGAGGAATGAAGGCCTCCTAGCTTGGGCATTGCTTCTCGCTTGGAAGACAGCGACTAGTGGTGATTTAAGATAGATTTGTGAGTTTGCATTTAGTTTTGAGCATTGTTTCAGCTTGTGCATTATTAGATCTATTTTGCATATTATTGGGTTTCAGCATTTTGCATTTTAAGCTACAGCAGATCCGTGTTTTCATTTGTAAATCAGAAAACAAAAATAATCTCGTTCTGGGTATTGTGTCATTGCATCTTATTGGTAAGGGCGCCCCTTCATGAATATTTGCAGATTTTAATACGAAGCTTTTGATTTTATAATGCAAATCCGTCATTCCTTGAAGGCCGAACTTTCTAGAGTGCATTGGGATTCGTTTCAGTAATTAATAACCATTTTTAGATGCCATTTCTTATTACTAAGTTAGGCGCCATCATTTTGAGGGTCTATTGCATCAGATTTGAGATCATTTGGGTGAGAAATGAGAGAGTTATGAGCATATGAGTAAATTCATAGGTTGCTGGTTTTATGACAAAAAGTGCAGATTTGTATGACAGTTTAAGAAATCTGCATCTTCCTTATCTGGTTGGTGTTGAGATCTCATTGTATACTTTGCAGAAGCTTCCTTGTTGAATGCATCATTTGAAAGAGCATCTTAAGTCTTGATATTGCAGGCAATGACATCTTTGTGAGCTGGCAGTAGTACTGACCAGTTGTTCTTATTATTGCTCATCGTTATTGTAATACTTATTCTTCCTTCAGTTCTTGTTGTAATAGATAAATCTCCGCCCTATGGTAGCTACTCTCTCATTCTGGGTTAGCAAGCACATTCTGAGTGTTGAGTGTTTTCAGCTTTTAGCATTTCTCTTCCGGCATTGTTATTGTAATCCTCCGTCGCGCTATGGCAATTTAGCCCTCTAACTCCGTTGCAGTTGGAGACATGCCACGGCGTTGGGGACACTACTGATCATTTGGGAAGTGGGGAGGTCTGCGACCATGTGCTTGGCGTAAAATAGAAAAAGCAAAATTCTTACGTTCGGGGTTGTTGCTTTTCACATCGCCGGTTTAGTTAGAAGGGATCCCTCGACCAATACTCCACACTTGTGGAGGATCCTGGTGTACATCTTTGGTTAGAAATTTACTTGATATGTTTTGGACATAAATCTAACCTTAACGGGTGCCTTGTAATTTGAAATTGCTAAAAAAATGAAAAAAAGTTTGGCTCGGAATGTATTTCCAGTAGTACTGAGCCAAGATCACTGCTTTCATCATACCCATGAGAATTACTTGTGAGAAAAAAAAGCAGTTTCTACATGTCTTCAGTGAAATTTGAGTTGGTAATGGATTTTTCAAAGTTTCTAAAAGATGTTGCATTTTCCCCACAAGAGTCTATAGGTGAGAAGTCAGGTTAACTATGAGGAAGGAAAGGTTAGTGATGTCGTAAGGGACTTCATTGAATATGCCAAACAATTTAAAAGACAATGTGAAGATGAGGCTGTCAAACTCCGTGAGCAATATCAAACCATGCCAGATGATTATAGGTACAATGTTTCATTTGATTCCCATTTGAGGTGTGTGGCGTCACTGGAGCCCGAAAAGTTGAAGATGGTGGACCACATTAGGAAAAGGATAAAAAGGGAAGCAGAACAAGCTTTGTTCGAAGAATCAAAGAAGGAAGGAGATGAAGTGCCTATTTGTGGATTGCAGCCGACAAATATGCAAGTTGAAGAGAAAAATCAGTCATCTAGCATTGAAGATAGCACAAACAAGGTGCACATATCACATCAAAATGATCGTGAGCTCGAAGGAGAAAACGTGACAGTTGAAGAGTGTGTGGAAGAGCCTCATAATATGCCCCTTGACTTGCATGTGATAGCAAGTGAAAAAGAGCAAGTTGAAGGAAATACTATTGGTGTCTTTGAATCAGCTTATGACCGTTACCAAAGTGATGATGTTGGTAATGATTTCGATGTGTTTGTACCTCCTCTTGTTGAAGATTTAGTGAGGGATAGTTTTGCTCTTGTTGCTGTCTCAACTCCCCGAGAAGTTCCACATGAGGAAATCAGCAACATACTTTCTCGTGATAGTTCCATAAAAGATAATGAAGGTGAAGTTTTTGAAACAAGCAGCATCGAAGAATCTTCACTTCATTTCGGTGGTGACATTGTTGGATTTGGGTTTGACCAGCAAACCAAACCATCGGAAGAAAATGTTTTTGAAGATTTCAGCTTAAGAGATTCAGGATTTGACTTATTCATTGAGTCAATACTTCCAGTGAAGCATGAAAAACCTCTTCCTGTTGATCATCTCAGTCAACCCCTTGGCATTTGGGATCCAGGTGTGTTGGCACAGAGGTATAACAAAGAACCTTTGTGGGATGAATTTCCTTTTGATCCTGATGAAAACCAAAATATTGTCTGCCTTGCAAGCTATGAGGAGGCCAAAGGAGAAGTTGTCTTTGATGAAGAAGCTTACTTTGAAGAGCTCCATGGTGATCCCTTCAAGTTGATTGCAGCCACCAAGGAGGATGTTACTTCCGAAACTTTCAAACCAGCATTCAATGATTGTTCGTTTGAGTCAGGGGCTGCCATAGCCTTTGATCAAAATGGCAATGAGGTGGATGAAGAGCTTGAAGACCTTACGGCTTTTGAAGAAGAAAGGTTCAATGTGGTTTTAGATCACAAGGCTGATCTACCAAGGCAAGAAGCTGATTGCAAGCTTGAGGACGAAGAAACTGTGGAGTATGTTCCTCTCCATGACACTGAACATTCTCCATTAGTTGAGGATGAAAGACAAGAAGGTTGGAGCAGCTTTGAGGACAGCGATGTCACAAAACAAAGTTCTGATTTTGAAAAGCAGCCAACCAGCAATTCACCATCTTCGCATTCTTATGAGTGGGAAGGACAATTCAAGGTGTTCGTTGACAGGGAAGTGCAAGCTCTATCCCTGTTTGACTACGCACATAGCTTGGTTGAAGAGCTTTACTGGAAGGCTCAGCTTGAAGAGAGATGTAGAAGAGTGACCGATGAAGTTACTCTTCCTAAATTGCAACTTATCAAAGATTCCTTGGAGACCTTGAAGTCCGAGTACATACACTCTATTGGAGAACAGGATCATGTCATTGAAGTTGCAAAGAAGGCCATTTGTGCTTTTCATGAAAAGGAGAGTACGATTGATGAGCTCACTCTGGAGCTCGAATCAACAAGGGACATGTTGAAAGAAACTCAGCTGGCTCTAACAGAGGTTGAAGACCAGTTTGCAGATTTCAAACTTTTCAAGGAGCAAGAGGATGCACAGAGGGCTGAAAAAATCAATCAAGTGATTGGAGATCTTGACTGTCTTCAAGAGGAGTTTGATCTTGAAAGCATTTCAAGAAAATCAGAAGTTGCATGTACAGATTTGGGGCAGCGAGACGAAAGGAATGGCTTCCGGGTCTTTGACAATCCCTTCTTTGAAGTGGGTGCTGAAGCAACTTATGACAATCCTCTCTTTGTTTTGAAAAATGAGTCAAGTAGTGAAGCGACCAAGCATGAGGTCAAACATGAACTCCAATCTAAGGATGCTTTGATATCACTCCATGAGGATGTCCCACGTATGTTGAGTAGTAATGGATGCATAAGTGGGTTTGAGGATGGAGTTTCTACATTGGAGGTGACGAAGCAAGGAAATTTCAACATCTATGACATCAAGGTGTTGATGAGACAAGTCTTGGTAGCTGTTGGTAACTTCATTACAGCAGCAACGAGTGAAGATTTCAGACCTACTACTCAGGAGGAATGGGAAAAAGGTGAACTAGACTTTGGTGGTTGCACTCTTGACAATCCATCCCTTGGGTGGAATGATGTTTGGAATCATATTGATCAGTTTTGGGAGCTGAATTTGAAGCCACTCTATGTTTCATACTCCCTTAA
>VDFB02154624.1:0-41927 GCA_007258455.2 Sequoia sempervirens | reverse complement strand
GTTTTTCCTCATCATAAAACATAGGAAGTAAGAAATTGATCATGTTCACTTGCAAGAGTTTCTTGACTACATTCTTCAAGGGTTCACATAAGTTTGTGTATTAAAGTTTATTATTATCCTTTTTAGGTGGCCTTGTGGGAAATAGAAGTTAGTTGTGTTTTGAATTGTTTGTACATGTTTTTTTAGTGGTGTTGCCATTGACTACATCTTTATTTTTTATAAAGAATTTGGGCTTCTCATTTCAATTATTATTATTATTATCTTGATTCTTGATTAAAAAGTTTACCAAAATTTTATCAATTAATGACTTCAATTTGAACAACTTTTTTAATGATCTAATCAAAGATGGATACATAATGTACGTGTAAATGAAAGGTCATTTCAATATTAAGATTTATAAAAAATATACATGTATGAGTTAGTTCTCAAGTATAAGCCATATAAACCTACTAGCAAGGCTTCACCATCATTGAAGGAAAGTAGAAAAATCTCTCACTATATATATTTTTATATTACAAAGGTCAAGCATTGTTAATTCATGCTCAACATGAGATGAAAAGTGCTTTATGAGTTCAACATTTTTTTTTGTACCTTTAGGTAGATGAGTAAAGCAATCCAAAGATTTTTCCCCTAGGTTACAAGGGAAGAGATGACATAGATAATAATTATTGTAGGACACCTTATAGCAAGTGATGTAAAATTCTTGGATACAGTTCTTTAAATTGCCTCTTCCTTAATATTTTTCAAATTGAGGTATTTCAAAGTGTGAAGGAAAATGTGTTCGTGCAGTTGGACTCTCAAAAGGATAGGGACACAGTTCTTCAAGAGTATATCCTTTAGTAGAATGTGAAGCTGATGTAAGACTTTTAAGGGTATCCTTTATAGCCTTTAGTTCTTTATTGATCAAATGTTTAGATGATTGGACATCAAGATGATTGACATCAAGATGATTGACATCATTTAGATGAGCCAAGGAGGCTATCAAAAATATGGTTGGTATATTTAGAAGCCTTTGCATGGGAATCATGATGGGAATTTTCACCAAAGTCCATCTCTTTGTTCTTTCTTTAGTTTTAGAATTCTCACGAGTAGTGTCATTTTGAAGAGCTCAAGATTACATGAGGAATGAGAATTTCATCTTGGAAGAATTAGAGGGAATCTTGCTAGAAAATCAAATATACAAAGGTGGCTATTCAACTTCCAAAACTGGGATGAAAATTATAAGATTTTTTGGAAGTTGAAGGGATTTAACAAATCAAAAAATAAGAATTATACAAATATATAATAAAATAACATTAACACATCACATGGATGTTTATTGTCATGCTATCATCTAAGTATAACACAATCAAAAAGTTCATAGGCTCACAACAAAATATAAAATGAACACATAAGAATACACGACAATACAAGAAACATGATTGAACATACAAAAACACAACATAATGTTGGCAATATGAGCAAGTAAAATGCCAAGTATGGGATACAATGAACCTAAAACCATGCTAGGGGTTACAAATAGTAAAGTGAGTCCAAAACATAACATGGTAATATTAGGGTACATAATTTTTGATATTATAGTTGCAAAGAAGACATCTTTAGATAGTTGTACAATAACTTCTACAAACAACATGATTATAATAAAGAGATTGTGTGGTAAAAATCATAAAATAAAAGTATTATGAGTATGACAACACACAAGATAAAATTTGTAGAATGTGAGAAAGCTTAGTAAATAATCAACTTAAGAAATCGGGTTCACCAAAATATTGGAACGAGGAAAAGTTATTTTGTTAATGTAGACATGTTAAGGTTTTACAACTACTCCACACTACACTATCTACTCAAGATTAAACAAAATGAAATAATTTTAGATTCAATATACTATTGGAATAATAATATATCAAATAAAATTCTTTAGAGTAAATTCTGTTTCCTTCTTAAATTATGTTATAGGAAAAGATAATGAGTTGGGTTGTAAAAATGTTAATTATTAAAAACTGATCAATGAACATGAAAGATCAAACTCATGAAATTGAAAGGAAATTCAAGATGTACCTACAAACAAGCTAATCAATTCACTCTTTTGGACACTAACACGATGCTTTATCATTCTACATATGCATTGATGTCTTGTTTACATGTTATTATATTGGAAAGTTATAAAATTAAAGCTTGTCTCTCAATTTTAATTTCTGTACACAATAAAAGACATGAGCACCAACAACAACAATAACTAGAGGAAATGTCATAATCCACATAAATGATAAAAAAAAAGTAATCTAAAATAGCCAAATTAAATAAAATGTTGAAATAAACGAGGAAAGCAAAAAAGACAAGCAAACTTTAGTGCATTTGAATAACCTGAAGACCTATCACTTTGGACAAAATAAAGAGTTGGGACTACTCAGAAGCTTGGCATGGAAGGTTGAGCCCCTATTTAGCCTCTCCCCCCTACAGGCAACCAATGCTGAAGAAGGAAACAAAAAGTGTATGCACTTAGTGCACGTGTGTCTATGACTAAGAACAACAAAGTAATTCAATGGATACCAATCTTAGGTCTATGAGGATTTGTAAAGTAGTGCATATGAAAATGATAGATGGAAGTGAAGAACCCTACTGGTGCCAACAACACAATAAGAGTTCACAAATGAAATGAAGAAAATCTACACATACAAAAGTTTTGAACACAATCACCTTATATGCCAAGATGGAGATGAAACTTACAATTATCACAAGCACAATGTCCTCAAGAGTAGGATAGTGCTAATAGAACTAATTTTGAATGCAATTTTCTTAAGAAACCTTTAGAGTGTTGGAAGTATGCTTCAAAACTTGTAAGAAGATTGTAAAGATCTTGGATGCTTGAAAAATCGAGTGAGTGAGTGAGTAGCAAAAAAATGGAGACAAAATGGAAGATGGAGAGGTATGTAAACCAAATTTACTATGGGGTTTTGTTCAAGGATAGTTATCATGTGTACTCAATTGAAGTGAGGTGACAAGATTAAGATGAAATAATTATTGTACAACAAAATGTTAGTTGATGCTAGCGCATCACGGAAATGATTGTACATCACATTGTCATCAAGTACAACAAGACCAAAAATGACTTAGAATGACAACATGACATTAAATTGACACAAATAAAACCTTATTAAATTAAAACTAAATTACATAATTTTTTAAAAATTTCATAGATAATGTTCTTTCCACCTAATTATTTTAAAAATGAAAATAGAAAAGAATAAAAGAATATATGTTGACTCTACTCTTTCACATGTTTAAAGAGAACCTTTTAACTTGATAATATAATTCCAAAATTTATATCCACTTAATTAGAAGGAGTGAGTTGCGTACTGAACGTTGATTTGAAAATAGGACGTGACAATTAATTCCGTGGTGATTAAACTTTTAGGAGCACTTGTAACATACCACTAAAAACATGGATTCCGAATAGGATCACACCGACAAAGTAAAGTGGGAGAATGCATCCTTATTCCACACATTAGGAGAGGAGAAGAAGCTAAGGCTAAAACAAGCCACAAATCCACTTTAATAGTTCAGTTATTGTCTCATCTATCATTCCATTGACCTTTAATTTCTGTTTGTTGGAAAACACATGCTCAAACCTACCTCCTTTTACAGGAAAAGGGTAGGTGCGCTTAAGATCATTTCCTTTTTTTATTAATTTTTTTGGTAGATCTTTCTTTATCAGACCTTTTATCTTTGAATTAATATGTCAAAAACGATTGCACGCAATTCCACTTCCGCTCTTTTTCAAACTTACCAATCACGAACCCAAAATAATAAATATTATAATTTGGAAAAAACATCCTTGCAAGCTCCACGTGTCAACACTCCCCCAAAATCTAACGGCGACGAGTTTATGTTCGAAATGAAGGCGTGGCAACCCCACATTTTCCGAAACGGATTAGTAGGCGACGAGGCTAAAGCACGGTCAGTTTCAATCGGGGTTGAGCCGCCACGTGGCTTAGCTGAGAGTTGAGTGGGGCCGCGTGGCTTAACTGAGATTATGGGTTGGGTGGTCTCGTGGCTTATCGGTGGGAGCGGCTCACAGGGTAACCCGGTATCAGTTAGAGCGAGGGCACGGGGGATTAACTGGCGTCAGTTAGAATAGGAACCGAGGAGCCAGGTGGTTTAACCGTGGTCAGGAAGAATATAGGGGTTGAGTGGCGACGTGGTTTAATCAGAGTCAGGTTACAACGGCTTTTGTTTAAGTAGCCTGGGGTTTAAAAATAATAAAAATTATAGAATGTAATTGTGTAAAGTAAATTAGTAATTGTTAAGTCAGGCAGAAAAGAGGATCTGAGATTCTGCAGAGAAAGAAGGAAAGAAGTTGTAGTTGCAGTAGAGAGAGAAAGTTGCGGGGGAGGAGAGATCTAGAGAAGGAAGGGAAGACAAACCCTAGGGCGTTTTATTATAAAGAAAAGCTAAACGACAATGGCGGTAATTGCGAATTAAAGAAGCAGGAGAAGAAGCGCTTTTTTAATCTTCACCGTTTCTTTCGCTAAAATATGTTCATGCTTAATTTGGCTGCCATTGAAAAGGTGTCACTAAATATATGCGTGCATTTGGTTGCTTTCATTTTCCAAGCGTAGACAAATGTTATCAGCGTCGTTGCAGCGGCAGGTTTCGGGTACAAATCGCACTGCTCCTGTTTTTCTGTGATTTTTTCTTTGAACATTTTTTTTCTTTCGGATTTTCCTTTAATTTTGCTATTTTAAGAACTTAATTCAGCGTTTTAGTGGTCTGGCAAGCTCTGAAAATTAATTTAGTTTGTTTTGATAATAGAGAAAGAAGATTTGTAAAATAGGAGTGTAAGCTTTAAAGATTCGTAATCGATGCTGACCTAATTCCGGAAAATATAGAAAGGATGTGAAATGATAGACGAGTTGGCTTATGTTACGCGCTTGAATTTAAATTGTATAATTATATTTAAATACGTTTTGTTTTATTATATATATTATTAGAAGATTTAACGCTTCATCAGTTTATGATCATTGAATAACAGATTTCGGGAAATTTGGTGATAAAGGTTTGGAAATTATAGTGTAAAGGTTGTATAAGGTTCGTAAAGTTGTAAGATAAGTTTCTGTGTTCAACTGTATGCATTGCTGAATAATAGATTTCTGGAAAAATCATGATAAGGCTATTTAGTCCGTCACTACTTCTGAAATAATTACTCGCAATGCCACACTTTATGCTCTGATATCTTTATAATGCGATTACCTTCAGATTTTTGTTTCATTTTCTGGATTAAAGTTGACACCAGCTACAGTGAAATAGATGGACCTGCCTGAAGGAAACCTATGAAATTGAGATATATTATAATATTCACACTTCTTCATTTCATTTCAAGAAATTTATTTGAGCATCTTGCAAAGCAGCTGTAGTTAATTCACATGGTACGGTCTCTACTCAATTTCAATATTTCATGATGGTTTGTACTCAATTTCAATGTTTCTTGTTCATTTGGAATTGAGGTCAAGCATAAATCAAGCATATTTTTCAAAGTCAATTTTGTGAAAATATAATTTCCATTTCCTTTATAGTAGTATGAAAGTATTGTTTTATGTTGTACTTTAGCCTTGTATTGTATAGTGAATTTTACTATAGGCAAGAAGTTACTCTGCCGAGCAATTACATTTCAGTTCCTCATAATGGAAAACCTTTTTAAACTGAACTTATGGTAGTAGTAAATTGCAATTGCACTTATCTTCTGTTTTATGAGGTTTAATGTAACAATGATGGGAAAAATAAATATACTCCCTTTTTTATTGCTTCTCTCTGATTTCTTCAAGGCTTGAATGAGTAATATTTTTGAAGTTGTGTAAAAGGTATAAAAGCGCTTCCAGTTGGCACCCTCTTTTTAATCTTGCGAAGGGCTTTAATATTTGAGATTTGTATTTGAACAGTTTGGTGCTGTATCTGGTTTTGTGGATGCCATAATTGACTATTTAAAGTGTTTGTTATAGTTGTAGTGTTTCATTTATTGTTTTGAAATATCATGCTTTGAAAAATGGACAAACTTATGAGTAAAAAGCAGGCCTTCGAAGATGGCATGATTTTTTTGGTAACTGCAAGGATTGATGTGTTTGTTTGTTTCTCCAATTAACATTTTAATGTTTGTTTCTGTTTCATTGTGGCGATCATAGCATTATATTTTTAATTAAAATTTATTTTATGTTTTTGATAACTGCAGAAATTAACTAACAAGCAGCGACTCTTGGTCAAACTCAGGTCTTCATCTGCATGATGTCTTAAACTGTAATATTGGCAGAAATTTAACAATGATCCAGGTGAATGGTGGGCTCAGAATTTGTTCAGGGTGATGAAATCGTTTGATGATTGAGCACACACAAGTTATCTTGAGCTAGGTCCTACAGAGATGACTGCAATGAAATATGGATGCATAGAAGGAAAGTGAACGTCAGAAATATTTGAACAAAGAAAGAAAGAAAGAAATTGTATATTAGAAGTACATTGAGCTCTGCATTAGTCAGGATTAAAGCCCTGTGCTGTTACCTCAAAATGATAATATCTGGCCAATGTTTATTGAATTTGTAAATTACATCTGTCAATGCTTTTAAATCACAATAAGCTGTGTATGCTCCCCCTGTCATTATACTCATGGTTTGTGACGTGTTCAGAGCTGCAGTATGGCCAGTTTCCATGGGAAATTTTATCTGTGGCTGGTTATCATCTCTTTATTTTGCGTTGCTTTTGGCAGCACTGTTGAGAAGTCCTTCCATCTTGAGCAGGTTGTATTGGAGGAATCTGGCATCTCAAATGGCTTTTCTGGAATTGTTGGTGAAAGTGAGAAGCAAAACATTTGTCACATTAAAAATTCATCCTGTAGTTTGCAGTACATAGAGCAGTTATTTTCATGTGAAGAAGATTTAAAAGGAATTGGCTCATTGAATACCACTTGTCAGTTGAATACGAGTTTGCAGTTTCATAATGATGTTCTGATTATTGGGGAAGGAAATTTAGAGATTCTACCACATGTTTCTGTCAGCTGTCATTTTGCAGGTTGCCAGATAAGTATCAATATCTCAGGGGACTTAATATTGGGTGAATATTCTTCTCTTGTAGCGGGGACATTGATTTTGGATACCAAAAATCTGAGTTTGCAGAAAAATTCATCACTTAATACAACTGCGTTGGGTGGGTCGCCACCTCCACAGACAAGTGGAACACCCCTTGGTGTTGATGGTGCAGGTGGAGGTCATGGAGGCAGAGGTGCTTGTTGTGTTAAGGGTGAGGGAACGGATCAGGAAGATACCTGGGGTGGAGATGTTTATGCTTGGTCTTCTCTTACTAATCCATGGAGTTATGGAAGCAAGGGTGGGACAACAACCAGAGAAAAGGAACTTGGTGGTGGGGGTGGTGGGCGAGTCAATATTGTTGTAAGGAGTATTTTGGATGTTAATGGATCTATTAGTGCTGATGGTGGAGATGGTGGACTTGGAGGTGGAGGCGGCTCTGGAGGCAGCATTATTCTTCTTGTGCCTAAATTGTAAGTGAACATTATTCTAGATGGCTTTTTGTATGGTTAAATCGGAACTGTTAACATCCGTACTTTATTCATGAATTTGGTTTTACTAATGGGCATTTGAAATTGATAATTGAATTCTCAGAATATGTAAGAAACATTTTGTTCAAGTATTAATGCAAATGTTGTGTGTTCTATCTGCATTCCATTTTATTTGATATTATGAATATTATGAATGGCTTCAAAAAGTCTATCATGTGGAAGTTACACACTTTATTTTTTAAATTTGTATGTTAATATTATATCCTACAACTTGGATTCTATTGCATTTTTGAGAAAAAAAATTACTTTTAATAGAAAGCAGCATTTATAAACTTTATCTTTTGATTGCCTTTTTTGATATAGTCTAGGTTTCCTTGCAATGATATTGAGCTTCCAAAATATTTGTTTAAATAATTTGCAAATTGAAATTTGTTGATAATGATGATGCTTCCTACTGAGCACCTGATCCATCTATAGGTTATGCTATTTAAAATTAAAATCTAAGACCTTCGGACATAAGTGTGAAAATATTTGCTTTGCCTTTAAAGGTTTCTGGAAAAGTTTATGACAGTACATTTTAGGTCTAGTTAGATTTTTTTTTTTTTTTTTGATTTTCTATTCCAGTGTCTGAGTTTATAACCTTTAGAAAAGATTGATGAAAGAAAATACTTAATTTTCTTTTGATAAATTAAAGATAGAGAAGGGACCTCTGGTCTCGTAGATATTGCCGGAAAGATCAATGATTCAAATGATTCAAACATGGGAGATGCAAATTCTAATAGTCCAATTCCTCCAGCCAGAAATTTGAGCAAAAAGGAGATCAGACAATTGTTATATCACACAATCAAATATCCAATTTTGCTAATTATCATTAAACTTCAGTTGAACCCCTTTGGTCTCAGCACTTCAACTCTAAGGTTGGAAAAAAAATCTGCCACATGCTTTACTGCCCTTCTGATGTGGACATAACTTGAGAGAGATATTTCAAGATCATCGCTTTGCATTCCTGAATCAGTTTTTGATTTTTCAGGGCTGGTACTGATTTTTGACAACACCATTGATAACGTTGTTGCAATCACCTTATCTATTATTTTTGATCATCATTTCTTAATTTTTGGCTGTGATTCTTGTCAGGCCCAAGAATGTAATGCAAGAAAAGATTGACAAATGAATGGGACTTGCACAACCAGAAGAATATTCAATGAAAGCTTCTTCTTATCATCTCAATCAAAATGTACATAATTATCAATATGAAAATGACTATTTAGTTCATCTTCTAGATCACTGTTCAGCACTTGCACAACCAAAATCATATTCAATGAAAGCTTCTTCTTATCATCTCAATCAAAATGAACATATTTATCAATATGAAAATGACTATTCAGTTCATCTTCTAGATGACTGTTCAGCTTAAAGTGCAGCTAAGAAATTTATAATATAAAATATTATACTACTACTCCTAGGATTGTGTACATTATTGTTACATTCCCCCATTCTTCTATAGGAGTAGTGGTAGAACCATTGTTTGTGTTGCACGTTGGTCAACTTGTCTATGGCGCCTCTTTTCCTTGGTACGAACCTAGTGTTTTGCAAAAGATTTTCCTTGAGTAATAGCTCAGTCTCTTTTGTAGTTTTTCAAGAACCAAGATATGGACTTGGTATTTCGTCCTAAGTTTGTTTTCTCCAATCTAGTCAACTTTCCATGATGCTATATCCCATTTTGAGTACTGCACTTTGTTGTGAAATTTTTCAACACCGTTTTCTTTTCAGTGATGGAATTTGCAAAAAAAGATTGTTAACTTCTACCTTTGTCACTCCTCAGAGTGAAAACCGAATGACCAAGGCTGATGGTGCCCATGAATTGTCCAAAAGTGTGCCATCTACATCCTGTCACTTGAAGACTGGATAACCTAGACTGATTTTTCCCATGACTAATCCAAAAGTGTGTTCAAGCATGCATTGAATAACTTGGCTTTTTGTCAAGTTGAAAATGTGTACCACTTGTCATCCACAATGTTGACACATAAAAAAATGCTCTTGTGGTAGGAAAAATGGTGCCAAAAAATGAAGGTATATGATCATCTCGCCCCATGAATAGTAATAAAAAACTAAAATAAAGTGTGCAATTTCGGTGTCGAGATGCTGAGCTGAACATTAGCTACTAAGATGTTGCAACAATATGCTGCAATGGATAATTTGAGAAGTCTCCAAGTACCATACTCCAAAAACTTGAAATCTTGATGTTTCTCCAAGTATCATGCTCTAAGAACTCGAAATCTAAATTTTGATTTTTCCCCTTGTAAGATGAGATTAGAGAACTACTGCAAAGGACCCCTTAGTAAGAGAGCATTAAATTGTATAGAGGTGCACAACTCAATGATGCCCTCTTGGGTTTTATCATAAGTCTCCACTAAGCCGCCCATTTGGGTTTTCAACTTAATGTGAAGAAATTTTTTGCTTCTGGATTTGATTGTGTGCCAATTTTTGAATTGGCACACAATCTAATTCAGAAGCAAAAAATTTTGATAATATGAATTGTGGAAATCTAATAGCATTAATGTGAAGAGTTTGTAAGTTGCTGTAATGTCCCCTCCTAGCCTCTGAGCAGTGCACATGACCTTTAGCCTATTCTAGAGTTCCTGTAGGCTAAAAGGTTCTGGTAAGGAAACACAGTTCCAGTTCTTGGTGTTGGGTTTTTAGTATTTCAGAGTACTTTCTATTTTTAGCAGGGGTTTAGTATTGAGCTTCAGTCTTCAGGGAGCCCTTGTGAGCATATCAACATCTCTCCAGCTTGACTCATGGGTACTACTTACTATTTTTAGCACTTTCTAAAAATAGTAAGTCTATTTTGGGTAAGCTGGATTTGGTCAGGGCTATCTCAGCAGCATATTCTCAGTTTTGACATCAGTTGCTAAGGTTGAAACGCTTTAATATTTGTTTTCCCTTTGAAATTGAATTAAATATAAAGTGACTTTATTTTTTAATTTGAGGGAAAAAGGGGACAAAAAGGTACCAAGGAGGTCTAAGGTAATGACTTGAAGTTGTTTTAAAGCAACTAAATCATTTTAGAATGTTGATTAAGAGTTGGGTGCCCAAGCTATAGTTGAGCCAAAAAATTAAAATTAAATCATAAAACTCTTTACATGAGGCATGGATTTTGAAGGGGGTTTAGGGTTTAAGACTTGAGGTCACCCTAATTTGTCATTGAGCTTTTAAAAGTTCATTTCGAAGCCTCATTTGGACATGGATGATTTGGCTGCTTAAGGAGATGTTGTTGGTTTTTCGCCAGGAGGTTTGATAATCGGAGTTGAGGACGAAAACCCTTGAGATCTTGGATTGGGTTTGACAATGCAAGACCTGCCCTAGCTGGTATAAGGGTGGTTTCATTCAGAAATCACATTTTGGCTGGAGTTTGCATCCTTACAGTTTGGCGTGGATTTTTTGGTGTTTTGGTGTGTTTTTTATCAATTTTTGGGCACTTCCATCTTGGACCTGAATCTTATTATTTGATCATATCTTCAAAATGGTTTGAGATTTTCAAATGGGTATTGGTCCTATGGAATGCTCTCCCCTTGGCGCCATCATTAATTATTTATTTGTTTTTTTTTGGAGCTGGGATGGAATTTTAGAGCCAATTCGACCCTGTGCAACTAGCATCCCTTTTCTGGGTGTTGTCAATATCTCTGGTCGCCATTTCTGAGTGGAGTTTTAAGGTGTTTACTGCTGCTGTTGGTGTGGATTCTAAGGCGAGTTCATTGGGGTTTGGAAGCCCGTCTCACTGGTGGAAGTCTTGCCTTGATGAAGCTTTATATCTGCTGTTTGGTGCTCCTTTTCCCAGGTCTGAAAGCTTAATTCTGAGAATGTTATTTGTATCCCAAGGACTGTAATATTTCTGCTTATTGAAATCAGTTTATTGAAAGCTTTAAAAAGATCCTAGCTTGTGCGTTTCTCTTCTATTTTAAGTTCTTGCTATATATTCTACTTGCAATGTCAACAAACATGAATGGTATATGACACAATACAGAAAACCTCTCAAACCAAACACAATCAGCAAGTGAGAAATCAGAAAAAAAATTGGGGTCTTATATTGCAGTTGGAGCTTCAAGTTGCAGATTATAGTCATTGAGGATGAAGATATTTCAGCATTTTTGATGAGTTTCAGTTGGGATTTTGGTTTGTGATTGCATACTCTCATTTTGGTGTGGATTTCTAGGAGTTTTGGGGTGATTTCACCTATTTCTGGGCACTTAGGCGACTGGGACTGAATATAATGATTTGCACTTTTTTTTAGACTGCAGGAATCGGTCGGGTATTCATCCCCCTATAAACTGCAGTTCGCTTTGTAAACTTTTTTTCACGTGACCGGTGGCGCTAGCGCGACATGCCCTCCAGTAACACGGGGACGGTGGGGAGACTAGACCTCGTGACCTCTTGCCTGCAACAGGATGCTTTAGCCAATCGAGCTAGGCCCGCCGCCCCTAATGATTTGCACTAAACTCACCAATGATTAGAGATAATTTTGTGGGTGTTGATTCATTTGTTACTACTGTCCAAGGCATTTCCAAGCATATATTGGAGTGAATTTTTGGAGCATGCACTGAATTTATAGAGCCAAATTGCCCTTGGCTGCTAGCGCCCAGTTTGGGACTCATTTCTAGATTTTATGGTGACTCAGTCAGATACAGTTTCCTACTATTAAATGGTTCATTTGGAGGATAGTTAGGCATTGTCATTGGTATGGTTCGAGGATTCTTTTGCAAACTTTATTTTATAGAACTATTGCAAAGGCCCCCCTTAGTAAGAGAGCATGAAATTGTATAGAGATGCACAACTCAATGATGCCCTCTCGGGTTTTATCATAAGTCTCCACTAAGCCACCCATTTGGGTTTTCAACTTAATGTGAAGAGTTTGTAAGTTGCCCTTTTGAGTTTTTAACTTATAACTCAAGTGCAAAATTATGATCAATAAGAGGCAATATTCATGGCCTCAAATAATATGTATTGAGTTGCATATTTGGCGGTCTCAATATGCTCATTATATATATCCCAATGGGAAATCACAGGTAAAAAAATCATTGGTCGTATCAAAACTAAAGAGGCTAAGAGCATAATTAACCTTTGTAGGAATTGAGTGTAACTCTACAATTTTCATAGTATGTTGTCGCTCAATAGTACAAGTATAACATCTGTAATGCTTGGCTTATCATCAATTGGATTGACAACAACATACGCATTAGGAGTAGATAAGCTTAGTAGGCTTGAGTATATTATCAACTGAATTGACAATAGTATCCACATTAAGAGTAGACGAGACATCATTTGAAATGGTGGATTGGACTCTCCTATTGGATTTTGACAAAAGGCGAGTCTCAGTTTGCTATCTAGAACGATTTGTCCATCCAAAATGCATGTCTTATTGATTTTTTAAGTAGAGCCATGACAACATTGTTTTATTGAATATGTGTGTTTATCACATGATAGACAAGGATGTAAATCAATATAATCACTAGAGGTACGTCCTTGATGTTCACAAAGACATGTTTGGACTTGATGGTTTTTAGGACAAGTTGATTTTGATTGACATGATAAGTTATCAATTTGACAAGGTTGACTAATAGTTGAAGACTCGACTATTGTTTTATATACATCTAGATACAAATTTGATAGGTTTGGAATATTTTGGTATGTGAAAATTTACAACACCTGTATACCTTAGACCAATACAATGTTTGTTGGGTTTTATTGTCTCCCAGACATGCACAACAGGTGGACATTCAACAATGGGAGGAGTTACATGTATTGCATCCATGATAGGTTCTAATAACCCCCTTTTAGACCCAACATTGTTTTGTGGAACATGAGGGGGCTCAACACTGCTTGAAGAAGGAACATGAACATTTTTCTTCTTTGCAACACTTTTATGTGACACAAGAGGAGACTTAACATTTCTTTTCAAGTACTTTTTGTCTTTAGTATTCTTTTGAGTTGAATTGCTTGAAGAAGGAACATCACTGTTGACAATATCTCGCTTCTCTTTTGTGGCATTGGGTGCTTGTTCTCGGAGTTGATCTTGCAAGCTATTTATTTCTTGCCACAACATCTTGTATTGGTTGCAAAACTGCATGTATAAAGGCTTGTATTGATGCCAATATTCTAATATTATCTTTTCTTTTTGTTTGTTGCTGACACAAATTTGCAAAGATAACATGCCATTAGTGTATAGTGTGGACATGATTACAAAGATTACACACTTCCAGGTTGGGTTCCATTGATAATACTCGGAGACAATACAATTTACAACACCTTGTGGCCTTTGTTGTCATGTAGCAATGGATTGGTTCCTAATTACTCCAAGAGGTTGCCTTTTCTATATACTACCTGACTGATATTCCAAACCTCTCGATATGCTTGCCTTTCTAATACACCCATTGATATGTGGAAGAAAGCTCATCCTTTCTATATACTTGTCGGTACATGAAAGTGATGTTAAAGCATGTTAGAGTAGAGAGGTATGTGCAACATAGGCAGCACATGAAAAGGATTCACCCTATTAGTGACACTTAAAAAGAAATTAAAATTTCTTTTAGTTAGAATTTACTTCTTACGATATCAACAAATGGGTAATGGAGGGAATGAAAATAAAAAATGATAACGACCTTATTTTTCCCCAACAATTTTAGGTAGGAAGCCACAAACACTGTTGTTTCATCCATATTAGTTGTTGGGAATAGTAGTTTAGTCGTGATGACATGACTTGTAAACATGAACTAGAGGTATCACAAATACTGAATGCTGCGGTTGTTGTAAGTTTTGCAATAAAACATTTTGACTCTAGAGCTTTTGATTTCACCAAATATAACTTATTGTTTTTAAGTATTTGACAAGCCTGAAAATTCCCTTTACCACAATACTCTAGAATGGGTTAAATGACAAATTTAAGAAATATCCTAGATTATTTCAACTTAACTAAGAAAATTGCCTGATAACTTCATAAAAATGACTTCAAATTTAAAGCACCCTATTATATGAATATAGTAAAAAAATTACCCCCAAAAACCTTGCTATCAATTAAGTTGAGGAGTCCAATGAAGGTGGGAACTTGTGACAAATGGTGACTTATTGACATAATTGGAAGAATGTGAAGGGACCACTGCAGATTTGGAGGAGGCTAGTGAAGATGCTGACCAATTGATAGTTTTAAAATCCCATGGTTGCCAAAGATAATGCTTTGCGGGATACTGTGAGTGTGGTCTAAATCAAAACCTTGACTTTTATGACCAAAGTTTGAAAACTCGGACTCGACAACCCAAAATAGGACTCGGCAAAAAAAAAAACCGTAGTTTTAGAAAAAAGAAGAAGAAATTAATGCACTTAGAGAACAAAAGAGCCTAATTTGATTATCAATTTGTCATAATTCAAATATTCTAACCCTATTTCGACTTGCAAACCTGTTTTGGACAAACAAGAGCAGAAAAATGAAAAAAAAGAAAAAAAAAGAAAAAAATCATGTTTTAAAGCTGAGAAAGCAACATCCAGTTGCAACAAGAGTCTAGGCACGGGGCTCGGGAGTTTGAGCCTAGGACTCGTGTGAATCTCTTGGTTGAACTCAGGAGTCCAAGCCAGAGACTCGGCAAGACTCGGCTCACGAGTCCGTGTCGAGTTGATTCGACTAGGCTTAGGAGTTGCGAGTTTGTCGAGTCTGTGGTGAAACCTGCCGAGTTTTCCAACTATGCATAGTACAATGGTAGTATAATTTTGTAAGGATCAAGACCCAATTAATCTCACAAAATTTAAACATTTCAATATCTCAAGTATGGAATAAAAATGGCACAACATAATTAAGTAAATAAATCACATAACATAACCTCATGTAAGTAGTGCATAATCTAGGTACATGCACATAATATTTGATATACAACATTCAGTTTAGGCTCTCAAGCCACAAAATGATCTAAATATAAAAAAATGGAAGAAATATTACAAACAATGATACAACAACAGTGTGAGGACATAAATAGCATAGTCTTCGACGTCCACTGACCCTCACAGTCATTCACAAGTCAAGAGACGAGGACATGGCTTAGGCGCTTTTCCGCCCGACCACAAAGCTTACGCTTCCCCGAAGAGTTCTTCCTAACATGAAGAACCACTGACCCTGCATGGAGTACCTAGCAACCTCGAAACAAAAAGCAGGAAGGAATTCTGGTGCAAGCCTGATGTATATACATGCATTTTTAACATGAACATGCAATGTCCCACAAATAGGATATGGCAGAGAACATATAAATATTTTTGCTAGGTAAATTTCATCTATTTCAATGAACACATGGCTTTGATACCAAATGTAAGGATGAACTCTCCGATGAAGCGTAAGCTTCGTGGTTGGGTAGAAAAGCACCTGAGCCATGTTCTCGTCTCTTGACTTGCAGATGATTGTGAGGGTTGGTGGCAGTTGGAGACTATGCTATTTATGTCCTGATACTGTTGTTGTATCATTGTTTGTAATATTTCTTCCATTTTTTATATTTAGATCATTACATGGCTTGAGAGCTTGAATTGAATGTTGTATATTAGATATTATGTGCATGTTCCTAGATTATGCACTAATTACATTAGGTTATGTTATGTGATTTATTTACTTAATTATGTTGTGTCATTTTTATTCTATACTTGAGATATTGAAATGTTTAAATTTTGTGAGATTAATTGGGTCTCGATCCTTACAAAATTATACTATCTTTGTACTATGCATAGTTGGAAAACTCGGCTTGTTTCGCAACAGACTCAACAAACTCGCAACTCCTAAGCCTAGTCGAATCAACTCGACACGGACTCGTGAGCCGAGTCTTGCCGAGTCTCTGGCTTGGACTCCTGAAGTAATAATCCCTGCAGGGCATTAGCTCAAATCCACATAATTTTTTTGCAGTCACTCAAATTCTAACTTTTTTAGATCACCAAGTTCCCAATATGGGCAAGGTGAGAGCATACCGAAATTAGAACGAGGACAATGGAATTACATGAAAGATATTGGTGGCTAGCAGTCCAATTTACAATTAAAACAAATCATAGAATTGATCAAGCCAAACTCGCTGAATGCAAGTGGAATTGTGTAACGTCAAAATGAAGGACTAATTCACTTGATTCTGATACATGCCATGCAAGGTGGAGAATGTACTGAAAATTAAGAAAGGATTTAGTGGATAAACCAACCAGGATCTATTACAATAATTATTTGGGATTCGGAGGTGAATCGTCCAGGATCTTCGAAATATTAAAATATTGGTGGTAAACTGTCCAGTTTACAGTTTGATATGGAAAACGATTATTTTCTTTATCATTTACATTTAGGCATTCTGTCAAACAAATTTTCCGTCATCCATAAAGTAAGCATTTTGTCAAACAACTGAGAACAAGTGCAGGACATTAATTACTAGATTATGTGATACTCATGACAGTTGTTGCTGATATTATTTGCTGGTCTAAAGGTCTGAGAAATAGCAGAAAATAATCACCTTCTAGCATTACTTGATAGTTGCAACGCGTCTTTGAGTAGTATGGCCTGATAAACTGAAGAAGTATGGCCCTTTATGACTTTCATGGTCTTCAAAAAAATCACTCAGGAGTTACTTATGAATAGAAATAAGGCTGTGAGGTCTGCTGTAGCAGACTGTATGCTCCAAATTATGGAATCACCAGCCAATGCACGGTTGTGCTTAGAAAAGTTCAAGTTGGCGATTGGAATATTGGCAATCAACACCCTGCTCTCATATAACAGTGATCTTAATTTGTATGACCAAATTTTGGATGAATATTCCTTACACAATGATACGCTTCCTTCACATAGAACAAATCATTACAAAAACTTCAGCGTAAAACTTCAGAGATCCACAAATCCCAAGCTTCAGCATTAATACTTTTCAATCACTATAGTCCTGAGGATACACAGCAGCCAACAAAGAGACAAATTAGCAGTGATTTCCTTGGAGGCTGCGGGATCCACAAGGAAGGAAAGTTATGGTAGCCAAAGGAAATTGATTCTTTTGTAAAACCATACAAAGATTATTCTGGCAGGTTTTGACGTTGGAATCTTGAGTGCCAGGGCTGTTTCCTAATCTGCAGCAAATAATATTAAGTAACACTGCTAGTTCAAACCTTGTGGCCACTAATTAGGCATTATCTGTATTATAATATAGTACCCATAAAGCATTGCGATCTCCTTATAAGAAAGAATATAGCATAGAGAAAGTATATTAGAAATGCCTTAAATATATAAATGACTACATTCACTAGCAAAGTTAAAAATAATAGCTGGTATGATCCAACAAACTTACAAAGTATAACTAAACATTATTTTATTCATAAAAAATCTGCCTCTGAAACCCAAAATAAAATATATCACCATACTGCAAAGTAACTTTGAAACTACTTAAATAAATTGGAAACAAACACTAAAAACCTCACACCCAAACTGATAACACTGATAACAATATCTGTTGAAGCTCGTTGTCAATCCCTATATGGAACTGCACTAAAAACTAGGAGGGTTTTTGTCCCTGAAGCTTTAAAATCTAGAGGGTTTTTGTCCTTGGGAAGAGACGAAGATGAATGCATGTTCATTCTTGAAAAATGAGATTGCTTTAAAAAGTATGTAGAGGCTTTTAAAAAACAATCCTCTTATTTATAACTTTATTTTGAAGAAATAGAATAATATTTATTTATTTTTGGTAAATATTCTTCGAAGTTAGAAAAAATATAATTAAGTGTCCTTTTAATCACCTTTTTGTACCATGGGTCCAGTGAAACTTAAAATATTCACTTAAAAAAACACCTTTTGAATAATTAAATATAAGTTTTTTTAAATTTTTTTTTTAACTTTTTGATAACTTAAATATTTAATTATTTAATTAATTTTCCCTTTTTAGCATTCAATTAGCCTTCGGAAAAATTTATAGAAATTAGGTTAGGTGTCACCTGCGAATTTATGCTTGAGAAGGGGACATGAGAAGTGGGCATTCACTTGTAGTAGACAGAGTTGCCAATTGTGTAGAAAGCATATTCATGTATGCAGGCAACAATACAGAACATAAACTCTTCATGATTTACTTTCAAAGCCATTCATAACTATCTTCTTCATCTTCCTCCTTTAGCCAAAGCTCTTCATATTGTTCTTATACCAATGTCAGACTTGAGAATGTAATGCAAGAAAAGATTGACAAATGAACTAGACTTGTACAACCAGAAGAATATTCAATGAAAGCTTTTTTTTATCATCTGAATCAAAATGTACATATTTATCAATATGAGAATGACTATTTAGTTCATCTTCTACATGACTGTTCAGCTTCTAGCGCAACTAGGAAATATAAAATGTAAAATATTATCTTACTACTCCTAGGATTATGTACATTATCGTTACAATTTTTTACCTTTCCGAAATCGTGTGCCCCAACAACATTGTTAGACACATCTCCAGGGTCACCTAATAGATCAAAACTGCCTTCCTTTAATCATTCCTAAAATCGTCTTCTGCTCTAGCTAGGCCATGGTTCCTTTTGGAGATGTTATTATGAGGTTCCATATTCAGAATCCCTTGTGGTAGTTCTATGCAGGAAAGATTCTTTCCAAGTAGAGAATCAACATATTTTATTTTTGGTAATTCTACTCCATTGAGCTTTAGTTGTATATACCTTCCAAGCCACTTTAACCTGTAGCGCTAGGTTCATTTTTTTGTTTATCCTAATTTCAACCTCCAAACAAACCAAGGATTACAACGTAATAGAATTATGGCGGGAAAAATATTAAAATTTAAAACCATAACCACAAACAAACTACAACACAAAAACATAGAAAAAAAGGGATTAACACCACCATATCTAGAAAATTGAGGAAGACAAAGGCGAGCAAGAGCAAGAAACAACACAAACGAAGCACCGAGCGTGAGCGTAGGAGCATCTAAGAGCAACGATGGACAATGACCATTTGTCTCCCTGAGCATCCTCAGAGCTTCCCCCGTATGTATTCATCAAAATTTCAAAATTCAGAATGTCAAAATTATACACTTGCAAGTTGGAAAAGTTATAGGTTTTCCAGGGCTGTTTGGAGTTTCTTGCATAATTAATCATTAGGTACCTCGAGCTTTCTAAAAATATTGAAGCATCAGTTTAGTTTAATGGTATCCCTATATGAAAAGCTTTGTACCTTAGTGACCATGCTTTAGACATGCAGTTCTAGCTCTGCCAATGGCTTTATCATCTCTTGAATATCTTTGGGTGTAGATACTTGAGGCTAGCTCTAGAAGATTCATCTTTTGTCTTTTCTTTCACCAATTGGAGGAACCTATTCTTAGGCAACATTCTTTGATTTACATCCATGGGTGAGTGTAAGCCATGCTGCACCAATTGATTACATGAGCTTTCATGCCAACAATGGTCTATCCTAAGATTGCCAACTAGAATTTACACCTTAGAAGCTGCCTCCTATTTTTCAAGGATATCATTGATTTTTTGGGTTGCTTCATCTCTATCCGATATCCCTATAGAGGTCAATCTATCCTTTGATAGGTTATACAAGTTTTGTACAAAAATTGTTGTAGTTCGCATCACTAGAGATAAAATGTTGAAACTCCATCTATGACATACCTCTAGGCTTAAAGTGTGTTTTGAATCAATGAATTTCATGGCATGCTCCATTGGATTTGTTAGTTGGGCAATGGTGTCCATTATGATTTGCACAATGCTTTTAATAGGTCTAAGGATTCTGATGGCTATAACTCCTCAAGTTTAGCCTCTAGTGTGCTTATTTGCTGTTTACAGACATCTAGGCCTCCCTCATACGAGCTTATTTGTTTCTTATGATCCCAAACAACAATTTTTGGGCATTGAGCTGCTTCTCATGTGTTATTGTTTTGAGAAGCTCCTTTCTATTTGAGGCCAATGATTTCAATATTCAAAGAATGAAAGAAAGAAATTATATTAATGTCCAAGGATTACCAAAAGTAGGTCAATGGTACTCGAGTACAATAGTTTACAATAGAAAGTTCTAGGAAAAGAAGCATGGCAAGGCCCCACAAATGGGAAGAACAAAATCAAAGAAATATGAAACAACAAGGGATCACCCACACAAGTGGTCATGAAGCTAGTACATATAGCAATAAAGGGGGAACAAGAATCCCAAAGAGCAAACATTGAGTAAAATTAGAGATCATTAAGTATCACATTTTGGACTAGAAATGTTGAAGTCATTGATATCATCATTGATCATTGTGAAGGGACTGATACAGGATCTGATAACGCTCTTATGGGAGTGCCAAGGGCCAAAACGGTCAAGCAGGGTACTCCTCCAAGACCAAGGTACAAGTAATCCTTGTATTAGGGGAAAAGCTCATAATGTCTATCTGCCCTTATGGCTGGGGTGTGTCCAGAGAAGAGTAGAGCTATGCTGATGGGAGAAACTCTCCCTTGATTTAAGCTCTTCTATTTGTGCTCGCTGTGTGTTAAACTTGCCATTTGTATTCTTGCTCTTTGGCCCTCACTTTGTTGAATTGTTGTACAAGCTCATCCATCTCTGACTCCAATGTGATGGCTTTCTGTTTCAATTCTTCTTCTTGCCTGTGAGAGTTGCAATCTGTTGCTTGAATTTCCCTGCCCTATTCTCAGTTTCCTATGGCTTCACTTGCAATCCCTTGCTCTTCTCCTTTTGTACTTTTATTTGGCTCTTATGTATTTGTTTTGAAATGGCTTTATTCAAAGTATCCACTTGGAATTCTAGAGCTTTGGCCTTCAAGTCAGCTATTTGTAGATTTTGTTGTACCAATTGCAGGTCTGCTTCCTTATTGTTTAGTATCCTTTCGAAAGCTTGGTTTCTTGTAGTCACCAATTTGGTGCCTTCTTTGAGGAGCTCAACTCTATCCTCTGGCTAGGCAATCTTTAGACTTATGCTTAATGCTTGCACCTCACATTCTTCTGTAACATTTGACCTTCAGGCTTGCTTATTATGGGTACCATGTGAGCAAAGTGAGGATCATATTGTCCTCTCAAACTGGTAGAAGCTAGATGAGTGACAATTTTAGCCAGTCTTTTCTGCTCTTTTTCCTATTCTTTAATTTGAATCTGTTGCATGTGCTGGGCATAGCTTGCTGGCCCCTTGATGATTGTCGAGCCTGGGGATGGCTGAGGAGACAAAGGATAAAAGAATGGGTATTTAACCAACTAATGAGATGGTGGTTGTGGGATGGATAAGACTTGGGAACTGGAGGTTTGAAGCAACTGAGATGATGGTGAGATTGAAGAGGAGCCTATAACCTGTGAAGCCATTGAGCTCACAATGATAGAATATGTAGGTGGTGGAGGAGGTAAAAATGGAAACTCTCGTGGAGGAGCTACCTGCGATTGAGCAGGCATTTGATTTTGTGAATATCTTGTATGAGGGGTGAGGGGAATGTAACTCATTATTTGTGGAAACTCAGGTAGGATCAGAGTGGAGAAGGAGGAGGAAATTGCATATATTGAGTTGGTTGAGGAATGGAACCTGGTACAACACCAGTTGGAAGAAGGGAAAGTGTGGAGTTGTTGCTGTAAAAGGAGGGAGAGGTGAAGTACTTACAGTGGTTATAGTAGAGGTTGCTTGTGTTTCTTCTAGTTGGTCTTCTTGGTGCTATGTTTTCCTTTCTTTGGTTCCTTTCTTTTCTTCTTGTCCTTGGGATCCTCATCTTCTCCAGCTGAAGCCTGTTGCCCTGTTCCATGAGAAGAGGATGCTTGTTGTGTGCTTGAAGATTGGGAGGTGCGACTGCATGATTGCCTGCCTTTCCTTGGGGACTTAGCTTTCTGGTATTTCTTGGAAGTCTCTGCCCTGTAGTTGCTCAAGCTGCTACTGAAGAGAGGGTTGCAGCTTTTGTAATTGTGATCTGCTCCTTCAATACGGGTTTAGTGGAGTTCTCTGCTCTCGTAGGGGTGCCCATTATGAGTGTTTGAATCTGTTGTTGCACTTGTGTTTGAATATGGCTGCCCTAACTACTCTTCTATGCCTATAGCTTTTGAGTAGATGGGGCTGCAGTTGGGATTTACCGAGAAAATGTAGGGGTTGATGATATTTCTGATGATACATCCATTTCAGTTGTTCTCCCATCCTGACTTTCTGGAAGGCTGCAGGTTGAGGCTAGGCTTGGGTGAGCTGCATTATATAGTTTTTCAAATTTCTCACCTTGTGCAAAACCCTTAGGAGCAATAGTTGGTTTTCCAACTTCATGCTTGTATTGCCGCCAGGGATTAATCTTATGCTTCTTTAAGCTCGTCTTGCTCAAAGATCTTTGCCATTCATTTTCCTTTACAGGGTCAAAATCTACAATTTTTTTGTGAAAGTTTTCATATGGCATTGGTACCTTTTTGAGGAATTTCCCAGGTACCAATAATTTTCCAGTGGGTCTTCATTCATTGGGTTCTTCATTGCTTCTATTTCTGGTCAAGGTTCATGGACAAAGTTATCTGCCTTACAACTGACAATGTCTCTTACCAGTTAACATCTACTTAATTCCCAGTGAGAGCATTTATTTTGATTTGTTTTTAATTGTCATCTGGAAGTTGACTTTTCTTTTTTTTGGGGGGGAGGAGGGAGGATGTAGTTCATATAAATTAACTTGTTATGTTTTTGTACTTTGCTTGTAAACTTACTTTATGTTAATTTCTTGTCGACTTGTGGGTAGTTGCTATGATTTGGTTTTAGGTAATTGCCATTGGTTGTGTTATATTTGGCAACTGTTAGGCATTTTATACATGTTTTTCCTAGTTTGGGAAAGTAGTCCAATCTTGATAGATGTTTCGTGGTCTATATTTTGTACAAGCACTACTCTGAATGAATAAAACAATCATTGATATTGGTCTACAATCTCTTGGCATGTTTTGTTATTTTTTGGCTGTAAACACCACTTCTGCTTATATTTATGTTGGCTTAGATTGATGGTAGTTTCTTTATCAGAGTTGATACCTTGATCACTTTTGTTTTAATTGCAAGGAAATATGTTTTTAAGATGTTATGTTCATGATAGATATTTAACAAATGCAAGCAATTTTAATTGAAGATAATGACCCATGGAAGTCATTATCTTGATGTAAGTCATTAATCTTTCTAGGATGTGAACATGGTATAAAATCTAAAATCTCTTAATGCTTTGGTACTTTAGTATAGACCCATGGAATTATTTCAAATTTAAGGTTATTGTTTACACTAACCATGGATGCACTTTCTTTGCTTACATTCAGATTGGTTTTATTGATTGTAGCATTGAGGGACTCATTCTTGCTTTGTGTAGGAAGGGAACGGGTATGATAAGTGCTTCTGGAGGTAAGGGATGGGCTGGTGGAGGTGGTGGCAGAGTTTCCATAAAGAGCTTCAGCAGGCAAGAGAGTTTGAATATCTTTGTGCATGGTTAGTTTCTTGTCCTTTTCTGTTTGCAAAGAAAAAAAATTGTTACCTGAGAAAAACAATTGAGTTTGTCTCATTGAAAATACTAACTGGGACTCTTTTGGTTAAACATAAATTCATGCATCACAAATTATTGGCTATTATTTTCTAGGTTATCATATGGGTATATTTTCGTCTGTATCAAGTTACCTTTGGAATGAGAAATAAAGTATATCTGTGGGTTTAAGAGTCTTTTACAAGCTAGATACATGAAACTTCTGTATGATAGACATCTTTGTACGTGAAGTGTAGTTTGTCTTTTTCCATTCACTCAGAGGGTTTTATATGAGATTTTCAAACTTGGTTTCTAGCAGCACATCTAAAACCAGAGAATTCTAAAAAGAACAAGTTTGACCCACTTGTGTGCATAATGGCATATATGATTCACAATCCAAGTCATCTCTTCTAGTTATTAGTTTTTAGATGCCCCTAAAAAAATGTTTTCTTTCCAAATTTTATAGGGAAAAAGATACCTTGAGGGAAGTGGTATTTTTGTTTTATCGAGGGGGATTTTAATGATCTTTAGTTAAGCACAGAACAGCTCACTAGCCTGTAAAAAAATGACACAAGAACTATGATAGCCTCAGTATACAGAAGGCTCTAAATGATCTTATGAACATGTTTTTAATCTGACAACACAAGTTCTATAATTAATACTTAGTTTTTATTCTGTCATTCTCAACTTTTTAAGTTCTTATACATACTCTTAATCCCTCATTTTCCTTTTGAATGGTAAGCATCCAGTAGAATGTGAATGATTAGGTAAAGATGAAAGTACAAATATATTTATTAACTTAGATATTGAACCCACCTCCTGCAATCTGCATTTTCAGCAGCCACATTTGCGATAAATTGAATTTGAGCAGCACACAGTCTTTCTGTAAGCTGATTTGATGGTTTGGGAATAGGAATATAAACACAAGTTGTTTGTGTACTCTATATAACAAGATTTTAACTGAATTCTATTATTAAGAGAATATATTTTAGTGATATAAATGAGTAGCTTGCTGAAATTAACAAACATGTGGGATTCCAAAAATTCTACGTGTTTCTTGTCCTAAGCCATCATGAATAGCTTTTCCTGATGTTTTCTTCC
Organism: Sequoia sempervirens; assembly: GCA_007258455.2. Taxonomy (NCBI): domain Eukaryota; kingdom Viridiplantae; phylum Streptophyta; class Pinopsida; order Cupressales; family Cupressaceae; genus Sequoia; species Sequoia sempervirens. The sequence goes on along the minus strand of VDFB02154624.1, from coordinate 16,818 downwards.
TTAATGAAAATAGATGTTTGTGAATGAAATATAGAGCACCTTATTATGCGAGGACACGTATCTAGATGGGTACAAGATATGTCACAATGACCGTTACGTTCGTGGGATCTTTGGATCATAAACCTCACAATCCAATTTTTAAATATAATATCTGATGTTAGAGATCCCCATCTGTTTCTTAAATTAACTATTCTTCACTTTTTGTCTCTTACTTGCTTTTTATCAAAGTACTCTCTTTCTAATCTAGTAATAGTATATTTCTAAATTTATGCTTGTGATTGCAGTTTGGGAAGTGTTCTTGTTTAGTATTTACTTTTGTTGTTGTCAGCATATGAAGTTTTTTGTCCTCTATGATTTTGTGGGGATTCTAACTTGGTTCACATGCTTTTTGTTTTGGACCAGGTGGAGAGAGCCGAGGCTGTACAGAAAATGCAGGTGCTGCTGGGACCATGTTTGACGCAGTTACACAGAGCCTTGTTGTTAGCAATAATAACTTGTCAACTTTCACCGATACTTTGCTCATCGATTTTCCGACCAACCCTCTTTGGTCTAATGTCTATGTGAAAAGCCATGCAAAAGCTGTAGTCCCTTTACTTTGGAGTCGTGTGCAGGTTTGTGGAATTGTCTGCACAGACAAGGAGATCCTGCTGTGTTTTCTTGTTATTACAGTTTAGATACTTTTCAAGATGAACAAATTGTGCAATAAGTTATTGAGATAGATTTGAATGGCTAGTTGGTTTGCCATTTTGTGCCAATTTGTTTTCTTATGGTGCTGATTGGCAGTTGACAAAGAATCCATTTGCAAGGCTTAGGTGCATGGTGATATGTGTTTTTCCATAACTTCTTTTCCCATTATTGTGTCTTTGTGTACTCTACAAATACATGGCTCAAAATAAGCACATGATCTGATGTCTTTATATTTTGAAACTTGGATTCTGAGAATATATAATGAATCTGATTTTTATCAGTTATGCAATTGCATATTAACTTCTTTGCACCTAACATATTATGGTTCAAATGTGTTTTCATAACCCTATAGTTCTTGGACATAGTCAAGTTCAAATGGTGACTGGATAGATCTGCTTGAGGATTAGTTACATTATCTGCCACGGCTGTTTAAAAAAGAACATCTGGAAAGATGAAGGAGATCTGTTCAATTGAAACAACAATTAGCTAATTCCTTGAGTATTGATGTGGTCTATAACCTAGAACTCTATCATTGACATTTGTTCAAGGAACTTTTTGAGAAAATAAATCAGCCACATGCAAGATCTAGTGAGGAAGAAACATACAAGAGATGAGCCATACACAAAAATAAAACTCAATCAAATGGCAATATCATATTCTCTCATGATCAATCAATGTACAATGAGGTCCATTGTAATGTCCCTCTCCTGATTTGCACTAGAATTTGCTCACTAATCACAAATTTCAACAAATTAGGGTTAGGGGTTTATCCTACCAAATAAATATCTCTTTAATGATGCAATCTTGGATTTGAATCCTGCAATCACCACATGAACAACACACACACACACACACACACACATATATAGATATATATATATGTATGTATGTATATGTATATATGTATGTGTATATATATATATATATATATATTAGGGTTAGGCAATTACATCACATCCATAGATTATCAATAATGCAAGCATATTAGGATTTGGGAGAAGGGACGTGATGGGTCCACTCGAAGCCATTTCTACACCAAATTTAAGAGGATGTCTACCACAACCCTCTTATTTGGTGGCTTGTATCTGCTTTCCCCATCAATGCTCAACCCCCTAAAGACACTTGCCATCTTGTGGAATTGGGTGGGGGTCATAAGTGGGTTACTTGGCTCTCTACGTAAGTGCCCTTTGGTCTTAGGAGCCATTACAGTCAACTCTAGAATGGCCTACTTACTTAGCCTTGTTTACCCCTTTTGCTTACACCCCAAGCCCTTCCTACAAGGTAGGTTTCAGTCAATCAAGCCTATCTCATGTTCTATCATAAGAACATATACTTAAATTTTCTTTATTATCAATAAGCAGTATGTATACATATGTAAAACAATGATTGGTAGAAAATATCTAGTATACCCTAGAATATATAGATATTTGATATTAATAATCTGCTGTGATGAAATGGACTAGTTTCCCTTGTGATCGGCGGTTTGTATGTTCTACTTCTTCAACCGATGCCTTAATGTTCAAATGTTGTTGCCTTTCAGATCGAGTCTATTTGCTCTACCCTCCCTTCTTTTTGCATTGAAATGTTTTGATCTTTTATATCTATGATGGGAAGATGGTTATGTCCCTTTATTAAGGTGTGTATCTTTGCTTGTTTGCTATGCCTCTTCATTTGAGGCATGTCTCTTTGCTTGTCTTCTTAACTAAATCATAACTAACTAATTAAAGTATAATTAATTCCCATTAATATTATCCTTTAGTAATTCGACTCCTCTTATTATTTCTTCCTGTCGTTGTTTGCGAGGGCTGGTCTGTGTTTAATTGTTGTCATACTACCTTATTACCTTCCTTAGCTCTCAATCACATCGATTAGTGGTTCTTCATGCATGATTGACTAGTTTATACATGGCGATTTGGTCTTGTCAACCCGTATCTAGGCTTGCATTTAACGGGAGCATGACAGTCCTCCCCTCCCAAATTTGCTTGTCCTCAAGCAATTTTAGATTCGGATGGTTGAAGATCTCATCTCCTTCCCATGTAGCGTCCTCCTCGGGTAACTCCTTCAAGTTCCATTTGATAAAAAATTCAGGGATAGTCTTATTCCTTAATTGCTTCTCTCTCAAAGTGAGAACTGCTTTAGGTTCCAAGATTAGTTTGCCCTCGTCGTCAAGCGGGGGTAACTCTAAACATGGGACAACTTGCTGCTCTAACACTTTCTTCAGTCTTGACACGTGAAAGATGTTGTGAATACGGTTGTTCTTGGGCAACTCTAATTCGTAAGCTACTTCACTGATCTTCCTTAGGATCTTATAAGGCCCATAAAATCGGGGTTTTAGTTTTTTTGCTCCGCTTATCTTGATGGATGATTACTTATATGGCTGTAGTTGTAAGAATATTAACTCTCCAACTTCAAATTTCCTCTCAGTGCGGTTTCGATCAACATAGATCTCTTGTTGATTTTGCGCTTGATGCAAATTGTCCTTTAGGGTATTCATAATGTCCATACTTTGTTGTACAAAATCTTTTGCCCATGGTACTTGGTTTTCCTATGAAATCAAATTTTCGAAGGAGGTTGGTTCATAACCATACAATGCTTTGAACAGACTCATCTTGACTGACATGTGATGAGTAGTGTTGTAGCAATATTCACCAAGATGCAACCATTTTACCCATGCGTTCTGTTGGCCGGTGGCATAATTCCTCAAATATCCCTCTAACCACATGATTTCAGTTTGTCTATCTGTTTGAGGGTGGTAACTTGTACTGGGTGTAAGATCAATCCTTGCTAATCGGAAGAGCTCTTGCCAAAATTGGCTAAGGAATCGACTATCTCGGTCGTTGACTATGTTCCTTGGTAGACTGTGTAATTTGAAAATCTCTTTGAAAAATACTTCCGCTATTTGTGGAGCTTGATACTCAGTGGATATTGTGAAGAAGTGAGCGTACTTGGTGAGTTGATCCACTACTACATAAATGCAATCCTCTCCTTGAACTTTAGGCAATCCTGTTATGAAGTCCATCGAGATGCTTTCCTATTTTTGATTTGGAATGGGCAAAGGTTGTAAAGTCTTGTTGGATGGCTTTGCTCTGTTTTGTTTCTTTGACAGGGCATGCATTCTTGTACATGCTTTAGGACATCTTTCTTGAGACCTTTCCAAGAGTATCTTTCTTGCACTTGTTTGTAAGTTTTATAGTACCCTTGGTGGCCCGCTAAGGGATTGTTGTGGTATTCCTTAAGGATTTTTTTCTTCATTTTTGAGTTGGGCAAAAGGAATATCCAATTTTTATATAGGATAAGCTCTTCTACTACTTTGTACTCTTCATTGGGTAAATTTCCTTCAAGGATACTATTAGCTTGGGGGTCTTTGACATATTTTGCAATGATATCATTCTTCCAATCCGCGACTATGCTTGTTGGGGTGTTCAAATAGGGCCGTCTTGATAAAGCATCTGCTACAACATTATTTGTCCCTTTCATGTACTCAATATCAAAATCGTAAGCTTGTATTTTGCTTACCCACTTCCGCTGTCTGTCATTTAGGTCCTTTTGGTTCATAAAGTACCTCAGGCTATTGTGATCAATCTTAACATTGAATTTCACGCAAACCAAATATTGTCGAAACTTTGCTAAGGTGTGCATGATAGCTAGCATCTCTTTATCATAAATTGAGTAGTGTCTTTCAGTCTCTGTGAGCTTGCGACTTTCAAATGTAATGGGATGCTTATTTTGCTAGGACCGCTCCAATTCCTTCACCGAATGCAACACATGCAGTTTGAAGGGTAGTGTGAAATCAGGGATAGCTAAAACAGGGCATGAGCTCATTGCTTCCTTTAGTCTTTCGAAAGCCTGTTGAGACGTTTCACTCCATACAAAGGCTCCTTTTTTGGTTAAGTCTTTGAGTGGGGTGGCAATTGTGGAGAATCCTTTTACAAAGCGTCTATAGTAACTGCATAGTCCCACGAAGCCTCTTAGTTGTGTTAGGGTTTTGGGTTTTGGCCATTCCTTAATGGCTGTAATTTTTTCTTCATCTACAGTTACCCCTTGCGCATTGATCTTGTGACCCAGGTAAAGGATCTCTTCCAGGCCAAACTCGCATTTTGAAGCTTTAACATACAAGGATTCTTGTTCCAAAATGTTTTGGATTTCCTTAATGTGTTTGAGATGTTCTTCCCATGTCTTGCTGTAGATAAGAATGTCATAAAAAAATATGAGTACGAACTTCCTTAGTTGTTTCCGGAATATGTGATTCATACACGACTGAAATGTTGCTGGGGCATTTGTTAGTCCAAAAGGTAGGACTAAGAACTCAAAGTGCCCATAATGACACCGAAAGGCGGTTTGAGGAATGTCTTCTTTTCTCATCCATATTTGATGATACCCTGATCGCAAATCAATTTTGGAGAAGTATCTAGCTCCCTGGAGTTCGTCGATTAACTCATCAATTCTGGGTATAGGGTAATGGTTCTTGATTGTTTTCTTATTTAAAGCCCTATAGTCTATACACATTCTCATGTTACCATCCTTTTTCTTGAATAGTACTACGGATGATGCGAAGGGATTGGAACTAGGTTGAATATGACCCATTTCTAGCAGTTCCTTAATAGTTGTTTCAATCTCTTCCTTGAATTTGTGGGGGTGTCGGTAGGGTGTGGTGATTACAGGTTTTGCCCCTCTTCCAATTCTGTTGTGTGCTCAAATCCTCTTTTTGGGGGTAACCCTGGGAAAATATCATCAAATACTTTCTTATATTTGCTCAAGATTGGTTGGATGTCAATGTGAATTGTTTTGCCATGTGAGGAGGTCTTGTCAAGGATCATACACTGTGTAGTCCATTCTCCTTGCCCATGTCTGAAAATCCTTTCCATTCTTTTGCAGGAGATTACTTTTGGGGATCCATTGGGTAACTCTTTCAAGGTGATTTCTTGTCCCTCATGTTGGAAGCAAATTGTCAAGTGTGGGAGGTCAAACATGAAGCATCCTAGGGAGTATATCAAAGGAGTGCCTAATATTGCATCAACATCTAATGGTACCACATAGAAATCTTCTTTAATGGGGTGTTTCCCTAAGGTCATTTCTATTTGGGGAACTATTTTAGTACATTGAACCATAGCTCTCGTAGTAGTGGGTGCTATAAATCCCTTAAAGTTCATGGTTCCCATCTTCATTTTTGTAACTAGTCTCTCATCAATAAAATTGTGGGATGCCCCACTATCCACAAGAGTGATAACCTTCTGCCCTTTGAGGGTGCTTTTAATTCGGAATGGACGATGCTTGGAAGTTTGAGAGATGGTGGCTAAAGTTACATACTCTTCATCTTCGCACATTGCTTTTTTGCTAGGATTCTCTTTGATTTCCTCTTCGGTGGTTGTTTCTATCTTATGGGCATGGCCACCCTTTCCACATGTGTCCATGTTCTCACAGTTCTTTGCACTTGAAGCACATATTCCTCCCTTTTAGGTCATCTCACTATTGACATGCATGACCACGTTCCCATTTCTCATTACAATGAAAACATGGTCTTCCTCAGAGTTGCTTCTTATGCCTTTCATATTTATGAGGGTACTTGGAGTGTGTGTTAAAGCTCTTGGGCTTGTCTTTTGATGGGTTATTCTCAAATTTTATTGCCATTTGAATTGCCTCTTTTAGTTGGTTGTGTCTAGGGAACTTACTATTTTCTTGATTGATTCTTTCAATCCCTCCACAAATAAGTAGGTGAGTCCTCTTTGAGAGATCTCGGGTACCATGATGGCCAATTTTTGGAATTTGGTGGCAAACTCTTCCATTGTTCCTAGCTGCTTAAGTTGAGTTAATTCTTTGAAATACCATTCTCGATTCTTTTGATCGAACCTTTTGATGAGTTTTTGTGTAAACTTGTCATAAGTGGTTACATGTTGATGACCTTGGGTAATAAGGCCATGGTGCCACCACTTGTTGGTTATTCCCGTCAAATGGAGCACTACAAACTTTATGGCATTTTCCTCCTTCATGGGGCTTAGTGAAAGATAAGTGTCCAATTTTTGGACCCATGAACGTGTCGTGAATTTTCCCGTTCCATCAAAACTAGAAAGGGTCATCTTGTCGTGTTGCCTTTTTCTTTCCTTATTAGGGGCAGCTCTCATTTTGGCATCACAATAATCCTTAAAAGAGACATTTCTCCTAAATTTGGGGTCAACTCAATGGTATGCTTCCACGACCCCATCCACATTATCCCTGGGTGGTTCATTTGCTTCTCCCTCTTCCATTTGTTCCTCCCTAGGTAGGAAGGGAGGTCTTGTGGCCTATGATTGGGTACCCTTGGGGAGATATTATTATTCTCGAAGTGATTAGAGTTAGTTTCCCTTCCATTATTGCTGCTTATATTTTGAATGGCTTGAAGGATAAGTTGGGTGGTTCTTTCATTCCTCTTGTTTTGTTCCATGAGGGCTTGAGTGGTTTCTTCCATGAGAGCTTGAGCGGTTTGTTCCATGAAGGTTCTCAATTCATTGCTCATTTGTTCGCCCATGGTGTTGCTTGGTGCAAGCTTCCTTCTTTCTCTTTCTAAAGCTCTTTGAGCCCTTTTGCTATTTTGCATTAACTACCTTTCACAGGATGGCAGGAAAGATGCTCTAATACCAATTGTACTGTCCCTCTCCTAATTTACCCTAGAATTTGCCCATTGATGACAAATTGTAACTAATTAGGGTTAGGGGTTCATCTTACCAAATAAATCTCTTTAATGATGCAATCTTGGATTTGAATCCTTTAATCACCACATGAACAATATATGCAAATACACACACATATATACACACACACACACATATATACATACACACACACACACACATATATATATGTGTTACATACATGCTTACTTATTAGGGTTAGGCAATTACATCACATCCATAGATTATCAACTCTTACATGGGGATGCGTCCCCTACCCCAAAAGGGGCCATCCCCATCCGTAGCCGTCCCCGGGATGGGGGGACGCAAAGGGGACGTCCCCTTGCCGTCCTTGAGTCAGCCAAATCAATAGGAAATGGCCATATATATATATATATATATATATATATACATGCTTACTTATTAGGGTTAGGCAATTACATCACATCTATGGATTATCAACTATGTTACATGGGGACGCATTCCCTACACCAGAAGGGGCCATCCCTGTTCGTAGCCGTCCTTGGGACGCAAAGGGGATGTCCCCTTGCTGTCCTCGAATCTGGCAAATCAATAGGAAACGGCTGAAAACGTCCCCGTCAGTTTGGGGACGTCCCGTTGACCCCGAGATGGTTGAGGGACGTTGGGGATGGCTAGCTGTTCCCAATCGGATGGACACTTCAGTAGCAAAAATAACATAAAAAACTAATGCTTTTATGGTTCTTTGATGCAAATTTGCATATATTTTGCGTATGTTACTGATATTTTCTGTTTGTATCAGTTTTGCATATATTTTGTGTCTATGGTACTGTATATTTTTTGTGCATGTTACTGTATTCCTTGTGTGTCTTCAATGTGTGAGTAGCTTTCTACCCTGCTTTTCTATCTAGAAGCCATTGTAGTACTTTGAAGAATGTTATAGGCCTAAGAAGTTTGAGGTTTCCCCAGAGCATGCTTGTTTGTTGGAGCTCTTTTGGACAAAATACCTGTGCACTTTTACTTACCAATGTTAGGAAGCATACTTCTCAATCCATCTTCAGGGTAATTTGCTTTGTGTGTCAAGAGTAGTTTGAATAGTTGAGAATCATCAACATCCAAGGCTAAAAAGTTATGTACTCTACCTAAGAAATTTGTGCTCTTGGGGTTTCTTGTTTTTGTTACTTTTGAACCATGGTTTTATTGATATTTGAGACTGTTGTTATAATGCTTTATTGACATTTATTATATTGTTATACTACTGCGCTCGTGATTTATTTACATTTGATATATCTCTCTTTCCCTCTCTCTCTCTATAATATATTAATAAATTTTAAAAAATTCATATATATATATATATATAAATTTGTATATCGCCGTCCCTTGTCGTCCCCTAAAAATGGCCCCCTAGGGGATGTCCCGGAAGCACATCCCTCACCGTCTCCCCGTCTCCGTACCTGAAACGCCGTGGAACATAGATTATCAATAATGCAAGCATTTAGGATTTGGGAGAAGGGACGTGATGGGTCCGCCTTTAGCCATTTCTATCTCAAATCTAAGAGGATGTCTACCACAGCCCTCTTACTTGGTGGCTGGTATCTGCTTTCCCCATCAATGTCTCAACCCCCTAAAGACGCCATCTTGTGGAATTGGGCGGGGGTCATAAGTGGGTTACTTGGCTCTCTATTTAAGTGCCCTCTAGTCCTAGGAGCCATTATGGTCAACTCTAGAACGGCCTACTTAGCCTTGTTTACCCCTTTTGCTTACACCCCAAGGTGGGTTTCAGTCAATCAAGCCTATCTCATATTCTATCATAAGAACATATACTTAAATTTTCTTTATTATCCTTATCCATAAGCAATATGTTTACATATGTAAAACAATGATTGGCAGAAAATATCTAGTATACCCCTCAATATATAGATATCTGATAATAATAATCTGCTGTGATGAAATGGACTAGTTTCCCTTGTGATCGCCGGTCTGTATGTTCTTCTTCTTCAACCGATGCCTTAATGTTCAGATTTTATTGCCTTTCAGATTGAGTCTATTTGCTCTACCCTCCCTTCCTTTTGCATTGAAATGTTTTCGTCTTTTATATCTATGATGGGCAGATGGTTATGTCCCTTTATTAAGGCGTGTCTCTTTGCTTGTTTGCTATGCCTCTTCATTTGAGGCATGTCTCTTTGCTTGTCTTCTTAACCAAATTGTAACTAACTAATTAAAGGATAATTAATTCCCATTAATATTATCCTTTGATAATTTGACTCTTATTATTTCTTCCTGTCTCTGTTTGTGAGGGTGGATCTGTGTTTAATCGCTGTCATACTGCCTCACTACCTTCCTTAGCTCTCAATCATGTTGATTAGTGGTTCTTCATGCATGAGCGACTGGTTTATACATGGTGATTTGGTCTTGTCAACTTGTATTCAGGTCTGCATTTTGCGGGGGCATGACATCCATACATAGCACACAAGGTGGTTTAACCATTTGCTCAACCACCAAAACCACTTTAAGTTAATGACATAGAACAACTATAGGATAGGAAAATGTGCAATGTGAGCAATATCCAACAAAACCCATGCAATTCAATTCAAAGTAGGCTCAGGATTAGATATGAGATATGTGAACATGTCAACAATCCCCCATAATCCAAAGTCTGAAATCTAGCTGCAAAATATGAATCTCTCAAATAGATCCATCTTCCCACCATCATATACGATATAACTAACCTCAAATGCAAGAGACAGATGCTGCGCACAACTGTACACTATACATTGTGTACAGGTGAGAGCCCTATCACCAACAGTTCTTGAACGATTGAAGGCACATGTCAACAAACAAACCAGAGTTCATAATTTCCACAAAATAAGCCTTATTACTTTGTTATACAACTTATATCTCCATACACCCTTATCTTTCCAAAAGGGAACACAATGTTTAAATGGCATGTTTGCCTTAATAGAAGTCTTAAAAAACAGTGAACCTAATTACACTTATTGTAAATGTCAATTTGAACTAGTGTGTTTCTAAATAAAGATCACAAAAGAAAATATACACTAGAGGGTTTTGAACCCTTCACCATCCAATATCAAAGCCTCTACACTAAATGTTATTACCAATTTTGCTAGGCACTCCATTGAAAATTTGGACTTATTTAATTTTTTGCAAAGTATTTCAGAAAGATACCTATAAAATTATAAATTAAAATAAGGAGGTTACATGCAATTCCATTTGTGTGGGCCACTATAGGGAGATACGGTAAACAATATCTCTCATCTTTCACTGCAATTGGTACTTCCTCAAGAACAGAAACTGTTTGTCATTCTTATACTGCCATATTGGCTCAACAACTTGCCTATTTAATCTTTACAGTCAGACTTTATGAACATGTGCATCACTGGAGATTGATTTAAGGATCTCTCAACTGCAGATAAAAAGCTCTCTGCCACCTCTGTAGGAGTTACCTCGGCTGATGTGTAAGCCCTTAAATTTTTTTGAATTGTGCAACTATTGAAAATGAAAATTAAATTATTTATGCTAAGGATATATACACATTGAATATATGCACGTCAGACACATATAAATATTGAAAATATGTATGTATTGGAGGACAAGGTGCTGGAGTTTGAATTCTGAAAATACATAAAGCAGTTATCCTCTTGTGCTTTTTTATGAGAAGAGATGCCGTACTTATATGTGATATAAGCTACAGGCAGTCCAATTGTATGCCAACAAACAACTTTAAACAATGTAATGTAATGCAGGTTATGTAGTCTAATTCTTATCTTGATGGTGTCCAATTTTCCCTGGTAACTGATGCCTCAGTTAAGATACAATGGTGATACCAATCTTGTATTGACTCATTTTCTGTTTGCCATGTTCCTTTAGAGGATATTGGAGGCTTTAAAGGGTGTAGATGGATGCATGCCTATATAGTTATTTACTTATTATTTCCTGGCCTTCTGGGAAGTGGAAAATCTTCTTATGACTTTGTCACTTATCAACCTTATAACAATGCTCAAGCATGTCCCTGAAGTTTAGCATTCAATTTCTGAAAGCATTAAAAAATATATAACAAAAAAACATTTAGGGGATGTTCTGATGACATCCATTATTTCCAGGGAGAAACAAGCAAATGGACATAGCCATTACAAAGGACAAAGATGTTGGTGTGACTTCATATAGCTTGAAATTCCTAGGAATATTGGAAGGGCAATTGGACCCTACACCAAAACCTTGTCATTCATGCTTAGTGAATTTCAATCACGGCATTTTGTATTTTTCCAACAAAAGGAATTCCAAGGAGAATTTTTTTCATCAAAACAAGGATTATTTACAAAAGAAACTAGGTTTTTCATAAGTCATAGTTGTTTTGCTACTAATATCTCTTGGGTTGTTATTTAACTTGAAAGTTGTTGAAGTAGGGGTGAGGAGTGGAAAGTTGAAGGAGCAAAACTATGATACAACACAAATGCAAAAGGATGAGATTATAAACAAAATTGAACTAAGATAAGATCTAAAAGTTACATAGCAGACCTTCTACTCAATGAGAAGTGCAGGAGAACCAATCCTATTACATATTATGATTGGCAACAATTGGTTAACCAATAAGCACAGCTTAAAAGTAAGAACCTTCATATTTTTAAATGCATTTCAATACTCCATCTTACTTGATCCCATACCAAATGAAAAAGATAGCTTGAAGACATTGGCTTAACGCATTTACCTTTTCTGTACATGGTTTGATACAATCTGTATACTGAGCTCCGATTGTAGTGTGATCAAATGTGTGCATGTGTCCTCAATTTGACAGAATAGGGGGTATTCTTTGAACTTGAAGTCTAACAATAGATCTGTAGGGTGCTACATAGGTTTTGGACAATGATAATAATTATGTTTGGGCATTGAGTAAATTGTGCATCTCCTTAAGTACAGTTTGATGAGCCATGTCTCTATGTAAGCATTCTTCCATTTTGGATATTTAATGCATGTTTTCTAATATTCAGTATCTGTTTTTCCGAATATGTTAATTTTTAAAGAGCCTTTCCTTTGTTTTCCTTTTTCTCCACTTAGACAAGCTTCTTTGTGAAGGTGCGTGGACAAATCAGCTTGTATGAAGGGACTCTCAGCTTTGGGTTGTTGCATTATCCGTTTTCAGAATTTGAGCTGATGGCAGAAGAGCTTCTAATGAATGTTTCCACAATAAAGGTAGGTTCACCTTGGCAATGATCTGAGTTTTTTCTTTATCGTATGTAAAATTCTAGGGTAAAGGCAATGCTGGTGTAAAATTGACAAAGCTATTTAGTTAGTTGGTTTTTGGCCGTTAGTGGTTGCATTTAGGCATGTGGTCCTCACACATTCACTTTAGCCTAATTGATCTTGTGGCTCTGACAAGCCCATTTTTACTGTGTTGATCAATGTGACAATATAAGACATGAATAGAGTCATTGTGAACTAGACTATTTAATCAGGTTACTTCAGTCAGGAAGTCAAGTATACTGATTCTTTAATTTTATTGCACATCACAGGTTTTATAGAAGTTTGGTTAATAAATTTAAAGGAAACCATGATGTCTGCATTTATATCAGAATCAGAACTATATGAATATCTTTTTTGATATTACTTCTGTTTGTGTTTGTGGCATGTTTTCTTACTTTTTGATCTATTTGAAGTTACCTTCATGTCTTTATACTCTTTTGGTCTCAGTTCATTGGGTTCTAAAATATTGTCTTTGGCAATAAAAGGTCTATGGAGCATTGAGAATGTCTGTAAAAATGCTATTAATGTTGAAATCCGAACTGCATATTGATGGTGGAGGAGATGAAAATGTTGCAACTTCTTGGCTGGATACTAGCAACCTGGTGGTTTTAAAGGTATATTTCAGGAATTGTGCATCTCACAGGATATAAGTTGATAATAGAAAAAATTCTTTACTTTGAGATGATTTCCTCCTTTTGTTTTGTAGGGAAGATCAATTATAAGGTCTAATTCAAATCTGGGAATTCATGGACAAGGTCTACTTAATTTGTCAGGACCAGGAGATGCTATTGAGGCACAACGCCTTACCCTTTCACTTTTTTATAATATCAATGTAAGATTTTTTTGAGAAAATGGTTTTGTTTTTTGGTTCTTTATGTAAAAGATCTATTTATGCCTGCTAGAAGATAAAGATGTAAGCTAATATTCTATCACTAGCATAGTATATGCATTCTGGTTTGCATTAGCTCACCATTGGTGGTCCTTTTCCGTTTCCTGAGGTATCCAACTTTGTGTTTTAGTTGTCAAATCTATTATGGGAATATAATGTCAGTAGAGTCTTTGACTTTCATTAGGTTCCTTTTGTTTATGTTCTTCTTTCTTTGAGTGTTTATATGGTTTACAAGAAAATTTATTGTCTTCGTCTTTCCCATCTGTATCAGCTCATTAGAATGGGAAGTGTATAATGTGACTGTGATCATGCCACGTGTACATGGAAAGATCAATACATAATATTTTTAGGAAGCTCTTGACTCTAGACTTGTAGTAGGGCCATCTCTCTTTTAAAGAAAAAGTTACAATGCACTGAAATAAAATTTGAAGGCAGTGAACTTATTTGATTGCTTTAAAATAGTGGATAAGGAACACAGGAACCTTTAATGCTAATCAAGTTATGATGGAAATCTTTTTTCTTTATACATAAGATTAGAACTGTTAAGAAGTACAGGGTTTACCATTATAGGGACCTGCCAAAGTGGGGAATTGCTTAGTCAATTAAGCATAGGTGTACAAAACCATTTCCTTTCGAGTGTAAGCAGAGATAAGTGTAATGGCGGACTTGCACAATTCTAATATTTTAGAGCAAGTTCAAACTGCTTGAAATGAAAGATGCCATTGATCTAATAAGCATCTCAGACCACCTAATTGGCAGTTTTGGACAGCATTCTGTAGTTTTTTGAACATCCATTTTTTGGTGTTTTTCTACATTTTTATATTTTACATTTCTGAGGCCCTTTTCTGTGAATTTTGTTGGTGACTTTTGGACCATGCTTAAGCTATGGTATAACCTGAGTTTAGTTCATGACCTAAGCTTTCCAATGTATATATGAAATTCAAATTTTATGTAAAGGGCTAGGAATCATGACACTGGCTTATCCAAAATGGATCTGGAAAATGTATTCAGAACTGGGAACTTGAACAATAAAGTGAATTCAGATGCAAAAGCAGAGTTAGAATAGGATATGCAAAGCAGAAATTATGTGGACGGGACCGCAATTGTATTGGTGTCTATACTACACCTCATTTGTGGTACTGTCCACAGATAGCACATGTCAGATTTGGAAAGAATTAGCTTTGCATGCCTGAAGATAGAGGGTCATGCTTTTGCATGGTGGGAAACATATGTTGCTAATTGTGAAAAGAGAAAGAAACCTATTGTTAATAAATGTGATGAATTGAAGGAACTAATCCATTGAAACTTCCATCCCATTGGACATAAAGTTGATAAAAAAATCAAGTGAATATTTTACAACCAACAAAGATATCAATGGTGTAGGATTATATGATAGAATTCTTTCGGTAAGTTATGACAAATGGTATGGATCTAGATGAGTAGTTAATGATGACAAATTACTTTGGAGGGCTTCATTCCCATATTCGGAGGTTAGATACTATCAATCCAAGATGCTTGGATGAAGCACGTGTTCAAGCCTACCATGTAGAGGGGGAAAGAAGAGGTATGAAGGTAAAAGTAAGAGTAGTTGGAAAGCAAAGAAAGCTCACATAGTTGTACTAAAAAGTAATAGAAAGGGAAAAAAGAATCATTGTAGTCATTGTAAGTTGGATATAAATCAAAATGTGGGAAGCTTTGCCCTTAATTACATCCTAATAATAGAAATAAGGTCAAAGAAAAAACTAATACAAAGAAATCTATTTCAACAAGTGAATATGGTAAAGAAATAGAGAATAGTTCAAATATAAATGGCAACTGAAGATGAACTTGGGGGGATGAACAAACTTTTTGTTGATGTTACAAATTGAGAAAACTTTGGTAGATCACACAATTCACAATGTAATCTTATTTTAGAGAGTTTGGTTTAAAGGCTTGGTTAGAAAATAGAGGAACATCCAAATCCTTACAAATTGGCATGGGTGAAAAGTGGTGTAGTTTTGGTTAAAGATAAGATAGATGAGGGGAATAGGAATTTCTACCATGATTAACTCTAAATTAAAAGGTTTGGATGAAGTCTTGTCATCTTTTTAGGAAGTGTTCATAGAACCAAGAGGATTGCTATTGAGAAGGGAGGTGTAGCATTAAAGTCAACTCCTACTAGAATCTTCTGGACTGAAAATTGGTTGTATTGGCACTCACTACTAGAGAGTAATGAGGTCTAGAGGTAGCTTTAGGAGCTATTGGAGCACAGGGGTGTTTTCCCTAGCACTTGACCTTGTGGATTGTCCATAGTGATGGAGTGAAAGGATGGTTCTTGGAGAATGTGCATAGATTATATAGCTCTTAATAAAATCACTGTTAAGAATAGATCCTCTTCCAAGGATAAATGATTTGTTAGACCAATTTAAACATGCTAAGTATTTTACTAAATTGGATCTTAAGTTTGGTTATCATCAGGTGAGAGGGCACTTGGAAGATTGCTTTCAGAACTAAGCAATGTCTTAAAGAGTGGTTACTACTTCCTTTATGTTTGAGTAATATGCATGTAACTTCTAGGAGATTGATGAATAATGTTTTAAGGGATTTTACAAATAGTTTTGTAATAGGTTATCTAGATGATATTCTAATATTTGATGCTACATGGAATGACATCTTGTTCATATTAAACAAGTGTTGCAAAGGTTAAAAGAAAAACAACTACCATGCAATCTAAAGAAGTGTGAATTTGGTAAAGAATCATTGGTTTACTTAGGGCATGTTGTAGTAGGTTGGGAACTAATAATACATGCATAGAAAATTGAAGCAATTAAAAATTGGCCTACGCCAAAGAATGCTACAAAACTAGGAGTTTTGTATGGGCTCCACAATTCACGAGATAATTTATTCCTTTTTCCTGTTGATGTTATACAGCGTCGGTTGTCAGTTCCAGCCGATCTCCTTTACCTTATTTGATAAATTAAATAATAGCCAAAAGCTATTTAATTTATAGAGACAACGATCTATCTTGAAGAGGCATGATTAATTGTGGAGGTGCGATTTAATGAAGAGGTCCAATTTCCTTGATAAGGCCAACATCATATTTAATGTGGGCACGATTTGTTATGAAGGGTTCTGAATTTATGTGGCCGACCTCTTGCATTTAAGAGACACGATTTTTGGAAGAGGCCGACTTGCTGATTATGAAGAGTCACATCTCTCTCTTCATTTTGTATATATTCTCATTGGTCGCACTTCATTCATCATCTATTCATTCATTCAAATTTATCACAAGTTCAAGTTCATCAAGTGCGAGTTCATCTACAAGTGCAGATCGATATTGTTGAAGGCTGAGTTTCATTATCAGCGAATTACATCTGGTTG
>VDFB02154623.1:0-23431 GCA_007258455.2 Sequoia sempervirens | reverse complement strand
GTGATGGAATGCCATGACAATCCACAACAATTTGCTTGTCATGGCATTCCACCACCATGAGACCACATTTGTTTGAGGCATTTTTTTTCAACAGTTCATTCCCTTGTCTATGCTATTGCTTACTATTATGCTATGATAGATTTTTTCTAAGCATCCATAGCTTGTTCAAAAACACCTGTTTTAGGCTTTTAGCCATAGCAGCAAGGAAATGAATTGTTTGATAAAATGCTTTGATAGACATGTATGAAAAATGTGTTAGCATAGACAAGGAAGTGAACTCTTTGAAAACATGCCTCAAAGAAATACATGGTTTCATGGTGATGGAATGACATGACGAATTCCATGACAAGCAAATTGCTATGGACTGTCATGGCATTCCATCACCATTAAGACCACATTTCTTTGAGGCTTTTTTTCAATGAGTTTGCTGCCTTTTCTATGCTATTGCTTATTAGATTTTTTCCAAGCATCTATAGCTTGTTTGGAAGCACCTATTTTAGGCATTTAGCCATAGCAACAAGGAAGTGAACTGTTTGATAAAATGCTTTGGTAAACATGTATGATAAATGTAGTAGCATAGACAAGGCAACAAATTGTTTGAAAATGCTCAGTAGCTGGGAGTTCACATGGTGATGGAATGCCATGACAATCCACAACAATTTGTTTGTCATGGCATTCCACCACCATGAGACTATTTGTTTGAGGCATTTTTTCAAAACAATTCATTCCCTTGTCTAGTGAACTGGCTTGATAAAATGCTTTGCAAACATGTATGATAAATGTAGTAGCATGACAAGGCAATGAATTGTTTGAAAAAATGTTCAGCATTGGAGTTCCGAGCAGGATGGAACGCCATGAAAACGCCAATAATTTTGCTTTTCATGGCATTCCACCACCATGAGACCACATTTTGTTTGAGGTGCATTTTTTTCAAAACAATTCATTCCCTTGTCTATGCTATTGCTTACTATTATGTCATGGATTGATTTTTTTCTAAGCATCCATAGTTTGTTCAAAAGCACTGCTTTAGGCTTTAGCCATAAATAAAAGAAGGTAATGAACTGTTTGATAAAATGCTTTGATAGACATGTATGAAAAATGTGTTAGCATAGATAAGGCAGTGAACTCTTTGAAAACATGCCTCAAAGAAATACATGGTTTCATGGTGATGGAATGGCATGACGAATGCCATGACAAGAAAATTGCTATGGATTGTCATAGCATTCCATCACCATTGAGACCACATTTCTTTGAGGCTTTTTTTCAAACAGTTTGTTACCTTTTCTATGTTATTGCTTATTAGTATGCTTTGTTAGATTTTTTCCAAGCATCCATAGCTTGTTTGGAAGCACCTATTTTAGGCTTTTAGCCATAGCAACAAGGAAGCGAATTGTTTGATAAAATGCTTTGGTAAACGTGTATGATAAATGTAGTAGCATAGACAAGGCAGCAAACTATTTTAAAAAAATGCATCAAAGAAATGTGGTCTCATTGCACGATGGAATTCCATGACAATCCACAACAATTTGCTTTTCATGGCATTCCACCACCATGAGACCACATTTCTTTGAAGCATTTTTTTCAAACAGTTCATTCCCTTGTCTATGCTATTGCTTACTATTATGCTATGATAGATTTTTCCTAAGCATCCATAGCTTGTTGTTTTAGGATTTTAGCCATAGCAGCAAGGCAATGAGCTGTTTGATAAAATGCTTTGATAGACATGTATGAAAAATGTGTTAGCATAGACAAGGCAGTGAACTCTTTGAAAAAATGTCTTAAAGAAATGTGGTTTCATGGTGATGGAATGCCATGATGAATTCCATGACAAGAAAATTGCTATGGATTGTCATGGCATTCCATCACCATTGAGACCACATTTCTTTGAGGCTTTTTTTCAAACAGTTTTCTAACTTTTCTATGCTATTGCTTATTAGTATGCTTTGATATATTTTTTCCAAGCATCCATAGCTTGTTTGGAAGCACCTATTTTAGGCTTTTAGCCATAGCAACAAGGAAGCGAATTGTTTGATAAAATTCTTTGGTAAACATGTATGATAAATGTAGTAGCATAGACAAGGCAGTGAACTGTTTGAAAAAATGCCTCAAAGAAATGTGGTCTCATGGCATGATGGAATTCCATGACAATCCACAACAATTTTCTTGTCATGGAATTCCACCACCATGAGACCACATTTCTTTGAGGCATTTTTTTCAAACGGTTCATTCCCTTGTCTATGTTATTGCTTACTATTATGCTATGATAGATTTTTCTAAGCATCCATAGCTTGTTCGAAAGAACCTGTTTTAGGCTTTTAGCCATAGCAGCAAGGCAATGAGCTGTTTGATAAAATACTTTGATAGACATGTATGAAAAATGTGTTAGCATAGACAAGGCAGTGAACTCTTTGAAAAAATGCCTTAAAGAAATGTGGTTTCATGGTGATGGAATGCCATGATGAATTCCATGACAAGTAAATTGCTATGGATTGTCATGGCATTCCATCACCAGTAAGTTCCCATTCTTTGAGTCTTACCTAAACAGTTTCTCCTTTTCTATGCTATTAACTATTGTCACTTTGATATTATATTTTTTCCAAGCATCCCGCAAAAGCTTGTTTGGAAGCACCTATTTTAGGCTTTTAGCCATAACAACAAGGAAGTGAACTGTTTGATAAAATGCTTTGGTAAACATGTATGATAAATGTAGTAGCATAGACAAGGCAACGAACTATTTTAAAAAATGCATCAAAGAAATGTGGTCTCATTGCATGATGGAATTTCATGACAATCCACAACAATTTGCTTTTCACGGCATTCCACCACCATGAGACCACATTTCTTTGAGGCATTTTTTTCAAACGGTTCATTCCCTTGTCTATGCTATTGCTTACTATTATGCTATGATAGATTTTTTCTAAGCATCCATAGCTTGTTCGAAAGAACCTGTTTTAGGCTTTTAGCCATAGCAGCAAGGCAATGAGCTGTTTGATAAAATGCTTTGATAGACATGTATGAAAAATGTGTTAGCATAGACAAGGCAGTGAACTCTTTGAAAAAATGCCTTAAAGAAATGTGGTTTCATGGTGATGGAATGCCATGATGAATTCCATGACAAGTAAATTGCTATGGATTGTCATGGCATTCCATCACCATTGAGACCACATTTCTTTGAGGCTTTTTTTCAAACAGTTTGCTACCTTTTCTATGCTATTTCTTATTAGTATGCTTTGATAGATTTTTTCCAAGCATCCATAGCTTGTTTGGAAGCACCTATTTTAGGATTTTAGCCATAGCAACAAGGAAGCAAACTGTTTGATAAAATTATTTGGTAAACATGTATGATAAATGTAGTAGCATAGACAAGGCAGCAAACTGTTTGAAAAAATTCCTCAAAGAAATGTGGTCTCATGGTGATGGAATGCCATGACAATCCACAACAATTTGCTTGTCATGGCATTCCACCACCATGAGACCACATTTGTTTGAGGCATTTTTTTCAAACGGTTCATTCCCTTGTCTATGCTATTGCTTACTATTATGTTATGATAGATTTTTTCTAAGCATCCATAGCTTGTTCAAAAGCACCTGTTTTAGGCTTTTAGCCATAGCAGCAAGGCAATGAACTGTTTGATGAAATGCTTGTTATGCCTTGCACAACCACCCCACTTTGGTCTGGATCAAAATGGGTCCCTCTTTTTCTTTTGGTTTCTTTTCTTTTGATTACTTGCTTTCCTCTTTGGAATTCTTGTGTTTTTTTTCCTTCTGGTTTTGAATTTTGATCTATCTGATTTAATCTTGGTTCTGTCTCAACCTAAATTGGTTTTCTTGCTTGTTAAGAATTCACTAAAATAATTGTAAGCAATGGTTATTTTATTATAATATGTCTTATTTGCTATTGAGGACTAATGTAGACCTTCCTTTTTGTAGGGTTAAATCCTACACTTGATGATATTTCTTAGCTGGGGCTCGGTTGGAAGGCATTCCTCAATCCAGTTGGTCTTAAAAATCAGCTAAGGCAAAAATCGGCAAGACCCCAGAGATGTCACAGCGAGCGAAATTCATGTGCAATCAACTATCGGCATGACATCAATCAAAGTCACGACAATTAGGATTTTTCTATCGGCAGGAAAATATTTCACTTCAGCGGGAGTAACCTTCTTCGCCAAAAGGTCTTGGCGAAGGTTTTAAGTCTCACCGATAGTCAGCAAAGCAAAGCACTTCGGTAGGAGATTTCCTTCGGGAGGAAGTCTCGGTGACTTCTCTATGTCTCGCCGATTGCTGCCAAAGGGATTCATGTATCGGCATAGGGCTTTCTCCCCGCCAAGAGGTCCCGGTGACTTCTCTATGTCTCACCGGCCCCGATAAAAGTTATACCTTTCGGCGGGAGACTTTCCTTCGGAGGGAGGTCTCGGCGAGTACATTTGGTCATGCCGACAAGCCACAAGGAGGGGGATCTATCGGTATGACCACAAGGAAGTCTTGGCGACACAAAATTGATTTAACCAGGAGTCTTACCGGCACAGAAGGGTCCCACCAAAGGTCTAAGGTCGGAAAAGGGTAAAACCTTCGGCATAATGTCTGGCCGAAGAGGTGAGGTTATAGTGACACATGTGAAACAAAAGAATACATGTCGGTATGACTATAAAAGGGTCTTCCTGAAAGGAAAGGATCGGTAAAGGATGATGCCTCTGGTGAAGTGTCTTGCTGAACAGGGAAGTCATGCCGAAAGGCTCTAACTCGGGGTGACTCGAAGGGAATGCAACGGGTTCGGTAGGATGTCTTGACGACCTAAGAAGGTCTTGGCGACAACAGAGTTCGGTGCAAGGAAGCTTCGGTCGATGTAAAGTCCCGCCGACTGAAGAATGTCTCAACGACATGGAGGAAGTCATATTGAAGTAAAGAGCCATTGGCATAGCTGTTGGAGCTCGCTAAGAAGTCTCGGTGACCCCGAGGTGTCTTGCTGATGGAATCAAACAACTCGGTGGAGGAAGAAGACCTCGATATAAGGTCTCGACAAAGAAGAAAGGTCTCACCGATATGAAGGAATAGTAGCATAATCTCTTGCCGATTCAACAGGGTCTGGCCGAAATGAAACAAAGTCGCCAGAGGATGGTTGGCTTGGTGTGATGTCCCATCGACCTAGTGGGTCTCACCGAAAAGAAGATGAGCTCGAGGGGCATTCGCCATGACTTCTTGCCGAAGGTCATGTTTTCATCATAGGGTCTTGGCGAAGGAAGGGAGTCTTGTCGATAACAAGGGAAGGCTCGGTAGGAGAAGAAACTTTGGGGTAAGGTCTCCCAGAAACCATGAGGTCTCCCTGACAGAAAACAAGGCTCGCCCAAGGAGTCTGGCGTCGCCGTAACTCTCGACAACGTAGAACAAGCTCGATGATAGAAAACAAAAGCTCGGCATGATGTCCTGCCAACCCGATAGGATCTTCCTAATGCAAAATGGGCTCAGCGAGAATGAAAAGGAGTTCGCTGAAACTCTTGCTGACATGAAATAATAGGCATTGGCAAAAGGGGATTCCTCTGGGGAGAATGAACGCATTCGCTGAAAGGAAAAGGAGTTCATGGAGATGTCCTGGCGAAGGGTCTTGGTCACACCGAAACATAAGGGAGCGAGCTCGGCGAGAACATGAGGAAATTGGGGAGACTCCATATGAGTGAGGAGACTTCGCTATGAGGTCACAACGATGAACGATAGTCTCCCCGACATGAAAATGATGATCACCATGGAATCCTGAGGTTCACCGAGATGTCTTGCCGAGAGAATGCAATCTTGCCGATAGGTTTTGGGAGCTCGGCATAACTTTTGTAGCTCGCCGAAGTGTCTTACGGACTGTCTTGTGTCATGTCGATAACTGCATAGTGGTAATATCGAATCGGCGAGACACCGATGGTGTCTCACCGACATGCGATACTGTTCAGACGACTTTTGATCCCCAAAGAATCCTGCGTGGCATGTGATCATCCAATTAGAGAGAGCTAAGATGAGCCTTTGACTGATTGATCGCTCTTGTGAAAGAAAGACTAACAGAGTGTGACTGGGTGGATTTCTTTTGGGAATAGGTGGCGATTGATTGGCTCGGACAGTGTTTCAGATTGGTAAGGAGGTCCGACGGTGCTTCCAACAGGTGGTTCACGCGCAAAAAAGGCTAGAGTGGGTAGAAGGCCACTTCAATGAAGAAATCCATGACTCAAAAGGACAACTGTGGTGACCACTGATGACAGAGGCAGTTGGTATTAATGGCGGGATATCTTGGTGCATTCAAGGTGACCCTGAGAAGGCGTTTAAGGATGGACACGAAGGCTTGAAGTAAATACTGTAGTAGCAAAAGATCTACAGATCTTTTCCAGAAACCCTTCATCAGCATGGACAACAATGATTCACATTAAATACACAACCAACTTTCCTCAAAAGTTGGATGGACGACCTTCATGTACTAAAGCAGATATTTTGTAAAACCCTAGTGCAAGGGACAACACATTCAAGTTGATACATCCTGTTTATAAGGCATGCTTGCCTCTTGGTAAAGGTTAGAACTTTTGGAAGGAAAATAGAGCTTTGTTAGAAGGATTTAAAAGAAAGTTAGGAATATTAGGAATTAGTCAGCTAGCAGAAGGAGAGAATTGCATCTTGATTCTGAGTAATAAGAGCTTCTCTTTGTCTTCTTGATTAGCAATAAGATTTTAGTACAGGCTGTAATGTATTCTCTAAGTTCTCTTTGTGTAGTTGGAAACAATCTGGAGCTTCATATTCTCTGTACACTAGTGATTGTGCCAGCTTTGTAAATATTGTTTATCTATTTTAATAACAGTAGAAACAATTAGAGTTTAATCTACTTCTTATTGTGTTCCTGAATGATAGTTGTCTTAATTTGATCATTCAATTTGTGAAGTCTTCAAGGAATGAAATATTGTTTTATGTTCTATTTAAATGGTAATTAAAATCTGTTATGCGAATTAGCACTGTGAATGAAAGAGGTTGTGTGTCAATCATGAGCTTATCTTGTTCTGCAGTTTTAGTTTAAAATTCCTTGAAGTTAACAAGTCTGGTTAAGGTTGGATGAACTATTGTTCTTTTTATTTTTCAAAAGCTCTGACTTATCTTTTTATATTTCTTTAAAAACCCCTGTTAGAGTAGGTTTTATTTCATGCTTGATCTTAAAACAATCCAGAATCTCAACACCAGCAGGCCCCTTGAATATTACTGTTGCATTGACCATTGAGTAACATCAACATAGTTGAGACCCAACTACAAAGACCTTGGGAGCTAAGGCATCCATGTGTTGTCTTTCTCTTTTAGGAGAAGCAGAGTAGCAATATTATGTTTTCATTGTTATGGTGCCAAAATCACCATCAACAGGAATTGGCGCTAGAAGGAGGGCCTAGAGGGGAAAACTGGATAAACCTGGGTTTTCATCCCCGAAAAAGTGCCATAGAATTCTTTGATCAGCTGAAAATCCATCACCCTTGATAGAACTCAAGACCCCAATAAAACACAAGAGTCATAAGACTGGGGAAACCATCATACCACCTTTATCAGCTCCCCTCACTCCACCAGGATTTTTACCAATACCTCAGTGGATACCCATCAATCCACCATCCAATCCATCTCAATTGTCATTACAGCTAGTTCAACCCATACAACAACTGGCTCAACCACCACCACCACCAATGGCATTCTTTTAGAATAATCCCTCTCCATTGGGGACTATCCCTGGAGGTTTTCACGACATGCCTAAGAACCCTGAGAAGTTTTTCCCTAAATACATCCATGGTGAATTAAGGAGTGTTGAAGAACACATACAAGCTTTCAAGGATGCTTGTACCCAAGCTCAAATAGCTCATCATGATGTAGTTTGTAGGCTATTCTCTTATTCCTTAGGGGACATGGCATACAACTGGTATCTTAATCTTCCTCAAGGCTCTATTCTATCCTAGACAGATTTGGAAAATGCTTTCATCAACCAGTTTAGAGTCTATGTGGACCCAGCCCTTCTGTATCACTAATTTTCCACCATTAGGAAGGATCCATGTGAATCCCTACCCTTGTTCAATACTAGGTTCCAAAGAATGTATAGGAGGCTGCAAGATCCCTATCTAGTTACTGAGGACAGTGCCATTCAGGCATACTTTAGGGTTATAGACCCTTTGCTGGGATTGTTCTTACAAAGAACTTATCTGCCAGCGGATATTGATACCCTATCCAAGGTTTATCATTTAGCCATTAAGTTGCAGCAATAGACCAACTCTCAACCAAGTT
This sequence comes from Sequoia sempervirens, assembly GCA_007258455.2. NCBI lineage: Eukaryota > Viridiplantae > Streptophyta > Pinopsida > Cupressales > Cupressaceae > Sequoia > Sequoia sempervirens. The sequence goes on along the minus strand of VDFB02154623.1, from coordinate 15,160 downwards.
TGGGGGGAGGTTTTCCTTTAGTAGGGTATCAGATGCCTAGTACACCCCCTTTATTCAATATTGTTCCAAGAATGTCTCCTTCCCACTATGGGCCTAGGTCCGAATTGCAAACTCAACCTCCTATTCCTTTATTTTCTAATAGGACCCCCAACCCTTTTCAACAACCACAGGTCCCTCAAGGTCCCCAAAGCCTTCATAACCAAGTTGGAACCACTAACCATGTTGATTAGCCACTTATTGCTAAGGCTGTTGAAAGTGAAAAGACTACTCATCTTACCAATGAAGTAGAAACCTTGAAGAAAACGCTGTCCCAAGTCACTAATGACATGGCTCAGCTTAGGTTGAACCCCTCTCAGAATCAGGGTAATTACCCTAATCAAAACAACAACAACCATGGTTCTTATCAGAACAACAACAACTACAACCAAAGAGGTTATCAAAGCCAAAACAGAGGGTACAACCAAAGAACAAATAAGAGCAGGCAATGGAATACGGGGCCCAATAATGGTGGAGTTCCTCATAATTATCAAGCAAATGAGGAGAGGTCACATACTGCAAATGTGGCCGATTTGAATGTCATGACTAACTGGTGTAGGCTGCATGATACAATGACTCATTTGGAGGTAAATTGCCCTCAAATGGAGAAAGTTGTCAAAATGGCACATGAAGATGCCCACACATTCCAAGGGAATTCAAACAAAGGAGGTGACTCAATGGATACTGCCATGACTTATGAGCTCCTTGAGGAGGAGTTTTCATTCCCAAGACAAGAAGAAAATGAACCCGAGGAAGATTCATACGATGCCCAATCCTTTCAGTCAAAAGGAGGACACTTCCTGAGAAATCAAAGTAAGGTTCCATTTACTACATCAGCACCCCCTAATCACATGGTGCCCCCAAATCAAAGTGCTGATAACAATCCTTCTCCACCAAAGGGGCTGTCTGACCTCCATAACAAGGGTAATCCCTCTGCTGTTTTCAAAAGTACTCCAAGTTTTAATGCAAAATTTGACATTGTTTCTGAGATGCAGAAACAAAAAACTTCTTTATCATATTTTGACATTTTGAAGTGGTGCCCTGCTCAAAGGGAGATAGTGTTGAAAGCTCTGGAACAAGAGGATAAGGCAAAATGAAAGAGCAAGGTTACACCCCCTACAAACATTAATGTAGTCTCATACAGAAGCAAGGTAGGTACTCCACCTTTCCTTTTAAGCTTAAGAATTTCTGGCAAGAACCTACAAAACTGTTTATTGGACTCGGGGGCTTTAGGAAAATGTCATGTCATTTTCTATATGCAAGAGTTTAGGTTTAAACCCCATTCAAACCAATAAGAAAGTCATTCAGCTGGACAAAACAGAGGTCAATGTAGTGGGGGAGTTAAAGAACATACATGTCCAAGTTGGGTCTGATCCTAGGATCCTAACTAACATTGACATTCAGGTAGCTGACATCCCTGAGACCTATGGTATGCTACTAAGCCAAAATCTGATGAAAAATTTAGGAGGATATCTCTCCCTGGACTTTTCACATATGTGGCTATCATGGAAAGGGATTCCTAATCAGATTAGGATTGAAAGTGAGCCTCGCCTCAAGCATATCATCACTGAGTACGATTTTCCCAATGAGGTAGCTTACTTTGAGACCGAAATAGGGGTTTATCAACAAGAATAAATTCTAACCTTCTCGGTTCTCAATGCCAAGGACATGCCAAAACTGAAGTTCCCTGACCCCACGATTAATGAAAATCAACAGGCCCTGATTAGAAAGCTGCAAAAGACCAACTGGTCTTAGGAGAAGACATCGATTTATTAAGTCTTTTACTCCCAAATTGGTGCAGGGTACACTATAAAAAATTGACGTGTCAACTCTGTATGGACACCTTAGGTTGTATCCCTCAAGCTAAAAAGAATAGCCCAAGGCATTTTGAGATAGTTGTAGACCACTTTCTATTCGAAGTCCAAGAAGCAACAATGCTAACCAGGGATAGGGTACATTCAATAGGAGTTCTTTCTCATATAGATCCCACCCCAGATATACTCCTGAATCAGCATGTTGATAAAGAGCAGCCCCAAGGTTTGTTTGATACCCCTACACTCATAAATGAAACAAAACTCAAGGAATCAACAAAAGGGACAAATGATTGTCGGGCAAATAACCAGAGGTCAGATGATATAGCTGAGCCAGAATTGCAAAGTATACCTAGAGAATATTTAGAGAATTCTTCCCTTGCGACTAGTCCCAAGGATCAGGAACTCCCACCTTTGGTTGATCCTATTCAAATACCTGTGAAAAATTCAAAAGGATTACCCCCTGCTTTTGATCAATTGTGGACCCTAACCTTTGATGGATCTAAGTCCAAAACCTGTTGTGGTTTTGGAATTGTACTAACTAGCCCAAAAGGGAAAGTTTTCTTTGCCTCTTACATACTGCAATTTGGGTGCACTAATAATGTAGCTGATTATGAAGCTCTAGCACGGGGACTAATGTTTGCACACAAGAAGAAAGTTACAGCCCTGATGGTCAAGGGAGATTCAGAAGTTGTTATCAAGCAAGTGCGCAGCCAGTACACCTGCCACAATAAAAGGCTGGCAGCATATAGAAATAGGGTATGGAATCTGATCGAAGACTTTGATGCATTTGGGATCAGCTTAATCCCTAGAGAAGAAAATCAGGTGGCCGATTCACTGGCTATTGCTGCAAGCACCTTGGAGCCTATGCAAGGCTCCAAATTCAAAAGATTCTCAGTAGAACTGATGTCCACCCCAGCTATTCCTAACAATATCAAGAACTTCCAGGTCTTTGATGATGATCGACATATCCTTGCTTTCCTGGGAAGTTCAGATGTTTTTGAAGGACAGATTATAGATGAATCCAACAGGGATCAAGGAGATTGGAATCCTGAGGAATGTGATATAGAAGGAGTCCTTAATTTGAAAAGTAATAGCATTCCCAAGGGAATGGTGGCATTTGAGAGAATTTTTGACTCAGATCTGAAGGCTCAAGAAAAGATATCAGCTGAAGGCAAGGGAGGTGAATATAAAATGGTTAACCTAGTTGACTCGGGTCCTGAAATGAATGTCTACATAAGGAAGGCCTGCCCTGAAGCAATTAGAAAGGACATATTAAGGGCACTAAAAATGGATATTTTTGCGATTGCCTGGGGGTATCAAGACCTCTAGACATTTGATTCTTCTATCATGACCCACACTATCCCCTTAAAGCCTAAGGTTAAACCTTTCTGATAGAAGCAACGCCCTGTCAATGCCTTGATTGAGCCATTGATCTACAAAGAAGTTCAAAAGTTGTTGTCCACAAGGATAATCTTCCCTATGCACCATTCAACATGGGTAGCCAACCTAGTTCCAGTCCGAAAGAAAAATGGGGAGATCAGGCTGTGTGTTGACTTTAGAAATCTGAATAGAGCATCAGAAAAGGATAACTATCTGCTTCCTTCTCTGGATGAAGTCTTGTAGACTATCAATGGAGCGCAGATGATGTCTTTCCTGGATGGCTACTCTAGATACAATTAGGTGATAGTCAACTGGGAGGACAGGATGAAGACGGATTTCACTACCAAGTGGGGGATGTTCGCATACAGAAGGATGCCATTCGGCCTGATAAATGTTGGAGCTACTTTCCAGTGCACCATGGACATAGCTTTCAAGGATCTGATTGGAAAATGTATTATTGTTTACATAGATGACCTAACAGTGTTCTCCAAGGACTGATTAAACCACACTGCTGACTTGGCCAAGCTTTTGGAATGATGCATCTAGTATGGAGTCTCATTGAATCCAAAAAAATGTGTGTTTGGAGTCACAGAGGGCAAGCTTTTGGGACATATAATCTCTCAAAGGGGAATATCAATTGATCTAGACCAAGTCAAGTCCATTTTGAAGATCATCCAGCTAGAAAGTAAGAAAGAAATGAAGTCTTTCTTCAGGAAAATTAACTTCGTGAGAAAGTTCATCACGGGCTTTGCAGAGATTGTAAATCCATTAAATGAAATGATGAAGAAGGACGCCAGAACAGAGTGGACAGAGGAGGCGAAGGCCACATTTGTGTAGGTCAAGTGGTCCATTTCAGAAGCACCCGTGCTTGCTAGCCCTGATTACCTCAAGTCATTCTACATTTATTCTTTCACCTCTGAGCATTCATGCACGGTTGTATTAACTCAATGACAAGAAGAGGCAGAGGAGAGACCAATTGCGTTAATGAGTTCTCCATTCAAAAATGCGGAGATCAAGTACCCACCTCTGGAGAAGCAAGCCTTCGCGCTGGTTCGGGCCATCAAGAAATTTTGACATTACATCCTTCGAAGTCAAGTCGTCGTTGTAGTTCTTGATGCAGCTGTGAAGTCCCTACTGATGCAGAGCGAGCTAGGAGAAAGAAGAGGCAAGTGGATGGCTATCTTGCAAGAATTTGATTTGGAGATACATCCCATGAAATTAGTTAGGGGCACAGGTTTATCTCAGTCCATGGCGAATGCTGGTGATAACATTGTCTGTCAACAATACACAGCCCAATCCTTTTCCGATGATCCCTGGTATGCTGATGTTGTCCGTCTGATGCTTAACAATCGATGTCCAGACAGGATGAATTCAACTCAAAGGAGAGCTCTGAGACTAAAGAGTTCTCATTATATGTTCAAAGGAAGTTTTCTATATAGGAGGAACTTCGAAGGAATATACTTGAGGTGCCTTGATCATCAAGGGGCCAAGCAAGTGATCTCTAAGTTTCATGGGAAACATGGTACAGGTCATGGTTCTGCAGATTCGTTGGCACACCAGATTCTCCGATCTGGTTATTATTGGCCTTGTGTATTCAAGGACACACACCAACATGTGAGGACATGTCACACTTGCCAGGTTTCTACACCAAGGGAACGCTATGCAGCCATGCCACTACAGCCTGTTTACGAGGTAAGGCCATTTGCCCAGTGGACACTGGATTTCATTGGAGTGATTAACCCAAACTCCTCTGCAGGACATAAATTTATCTTGACTGCTATTGATTACTGTACGAGGTGGACAGAGGCCATACCTTGCAAAAATAGCACAATCTAGGTAGTGATAAAGTTCCTCACCGAATGCATCACTACGTGGTTTGGGGTACCCTTCACTCTGGTATGTGATAATGGTTCCGATTTTTCTTCTATTGAGTTTATTTCTTGGGCCTATGATCACAAGATCATCTTGAAGTATTCCTCAAACTATTATCCGCAAGGAAATGGAGTTGCAGAGTCTACCAATAAAAATCTCTTAGGGGTGGTTAAGAAACTATTAGAGCATAACCCTAGAGACTGGCACACCTAGCTTAGATTCGCATTATGGGCAGATAGGACTAGGATTAAGGCTACCTTAAACACCTCACCATTCAAGCTGGTATATGGCCAAGAGCCTATCTTTCCTATCCATCTACAAATACCTATTCTGGAGTTCATGCAAAAAATTTACTCCAGTGACAATAGGATAGAGGTAAGACTAGCTGCTCTGTTAAAACTAGAAGAACAAAGAGATGTTGCTTTAAAATAGTTCTTCAGACATCAGTCTGTTGTCAAACGCTAGTTTGACAAAAGAGCCAAGATAAAAGCTTTTAGAATATCAGACCTAGTACTGTTATGGGATAAAGCCAATGAAAAGAAGGGCAGCCATCAAAAGTTTGACAAACTATGGTTGGGTCCTTATCAAATTGCTGAGATCCTCGGGGAAAATGCTTTCAGATTGAGTAGCTTAACTAGGGAGCTGGTTCCTTTACCTATTAATGGGCAGTTCCTCAAGCACTATTTTGAATCATGAGGCTTGCTAAATTTATGTTCGGTATATAAGTAATTCATTGTTTTCTTTATGTAAGTAGTTTATTTTGTCTCCTGTTTGTAGATAATCTGCGGTTGTGTATATAGCTTTTGTACTTTGGTTTGTAAGCAACTTTTTCCTTTATATAAATAACTTGCTGCTCCTTGTGTAAGTAATTCGCTCTTTGTCTCTTTGTAGTCTGTTGTTCTTTGTTTGAGTTTAGCTTGCTATTTGTATATTTGTTTCTATCTCCTTTTGTTTTTTTTGTTTTTGTTTTGTTTTCTATTTGTTCTGCTCTTTGGGGGTTGATCTGTTCTTTCCATCTGAAGCTGTGGGTTGTTATCTGAAGCATACTTTGGTCATTAGGAGAGAAGTGGTTTAGATATTTTCAGGTTATCTGATTCGATGATTCTGTCCTAAATTCTTTGTTTCATGTTTGTTTTCAATAAAGGTTGTGGAAATTTTTTCAAGAACAAGGTACCAAGTAAGTAGTATATATCAGTTCCCATGAATTTGTCAAAAATCCTTAAAATCATCTCCTCTTCTAGTAGTGTATTTATCCTAGGATGACAGTATTGTAAAATTTGAGTGAAAAAATTGACTTCCAAGTGCTGTTATGAGGTCCATTGTAGTTTTCAACCCATATCAGATATTAAACATCTGACATATTGCAAAAAAAAAAAAGCAGAATTAAATGAAATATTTGAAACTCCAAAAGAAAAGAAGAAGAATCAATATGAATGGGTGATTCCAGTATCTCTACCGGGGCTATGGACGCCTATCTGGCGGTAGAGCAATTCTGTGAGAGAACTAGAGGTATCTCCGTCGGGGCTATGGACGCTTGACTGGCAACGGAGCAATGCCCAGCATATCATTGCACGAAGGAAATCAACTCAAGTAGCCAAAATTTTACACATTGTTATTCAAAAGATGGATAACTTTATGAAAGGAATGATGCACTATCAAGCACACACATAGATTCAGGCGTAGCCATTGTTTGACTTACTTTTGAGATTTTAGCTCTACCTTGCTTGTTCTAACTGACCTAACTGGAGTTGTGATGTTCATGAACCAGGAGTTCTGGGTAGCTGAATCCTTCAGATTCATGAAAATGGTTAAACCATTTTCCCAGCCGAGTCGCCATTTGTTATGCCTTGCATAACCACCCCACTTTGGTCTAGATCAAAATGGGTCCCCCTTTTTCTTTTGGTTTCTTTGCTTCTGATTACTTGCTTTCCTCTTTGGAATTCTTGTGTTTTTTTTCCTTCTGGTTTTGACTTTTGATCTATCTAATTTAATCTTGGTTCTGTCTCAACCTAAATTGGTTTTCTTGCTTGTTAAGAATTCACTAAAATAATTGGAAGCAATGGTGATTTTATTATAATATGTCTTATTTGCTGTTGAGGACTAATGTAGACCTTCCTTTTTGCAGGGTTAAATCCTACACTTGATGATATTTCTTAGCTGGGGCTCAGTTGGAAGGCATTCCTCAATCCAGTTGGTCTTAAAAATTAGCTAAGGCAAAAATCGGCAAGACCCCAGAGATGTCACAGTGAGCGAAATTCATGTGCAATCAACTATCGGCATGACATCAATCAAAGTCACGACAATTAGGATTTTTCTATTGGCAGGAAAAGATTTCACTTTGGCGGGAGTAACCTTCTTCGCCAAAAGGTCTTGGCGAAGGTTTTAAGTCTCACCGACAACCAGCAAAGCAAAGCACTTCGGCAGGAGATTTCCTTCGGGAGGAAGTCTCGGTGACTTCTCTATGTCTCGTCGATTGCTGCCAAAGTGATTCATGTATCAGCATAGGGCTTTCTCCTCGCCAAGAGGTCCCGGTGACTTCTCTATGTCTCACCGACCCTAATAAAAGTTATACCTTTCGGCGGGAGACTTTCCTTCAGAGGGAGGTCTCGGCGAGTACATTTGGTCACGCTGACAAGCCACAAGGAGGGGGATCTATCAGTATGACCACAAGGAAGTCTTGGCGACACAAAAGTGATTTTTCCAGGAGTCTTACCAGCACAGAAGGGTCCCACCAAAGGTCTAAGGTCAGAAAAGGGTAAAACCTTCGGCATAATGTCTGGCCGAAGAGGTGAGGTTATAGCGACGCATGTGAAATAAAAGAATACATGTCGATATGACTACAAAAGGGTCTTCCCGAAAGGAAAGGATCGCTAAAGGATGATGCCTCCGACGAAGTGTCTTGCCGAATAGGGAAGTCACGCCGAAAGGCTCTAACTCGGGGTGACTCGAAGGGAATGCAACAGGTTCGGTAGGATGTCCTACCAACCCAAGAAGGTCTTGGCGACAACAGAGTTTAGTGGAAGAAAGCTTCGTTTGGTGTAAAGTCCCGCAGATCGAAGAATGTCTCAATGACATGGAGGAAGTCTTATTGAAATAAAGAGGCATTGGTATAGCTGTTGGAGCTTGCTAAGAAGTCTCGGTGACCCCGAGGTTTCTTGCCGATGGAATCAAACAACTCGGCGGAGGAAGAAGACCTCGATATAGGTCTCGGCGAAGAAGAAAGGTCTAGCCGATATGAAGGAATAGCGGCATAATCTCTTGTCGATTCAACAAGGTATGGCCGAAACGAAACAAAGTCGCCAAAGGATGGTTGGCTCGGTGTGATGTCTCACCGACCCAGTGGGTCTCACTGAAAAGAAGATGAACTTGAGGGGCATTCGCCATGACTTCTCACTGAAGGTCATGTTTTTGCCATAGTGTCTTGGCGAAGGAAGGGAGTCTTGCTGATAACAAGGGAAGGCTCAGTAGGAGAAGAAACTTCAGGGTAAGGTCTCTCCGAAACCATGAGGTCTCCCTGACAGAAAACAAGGCTCGCCCAAGGAGTCTGGAGTTGTCGTAACTCTCACCGACGCAGAACGAGCTCGATGACAGAAAACAAAAGCTCGGCATGATGTCCTGCCAACCCGATAGGATCTTCCTGATGCAAAATGGGCTTGGCAAGAATGGAAAGGAGTTCACTGAAACTCTTGCCAACATGAAATAATAGGCATCGGAAAAAGGGGATTCCATCGCCACAAGGTCTTGGTGAGATCTTTATGTCTCACCGATAGGACGTGCCTCCGGGGAGAATGAACGTGTTTGTTGAAAGGAAAAGGAGCTCGCGGAGATGTCCTGGCGAAGGGACTTGGTCACACCGAAACATAAGGGAGTGAGCTCAGCGAGAACACGAAGAAATTAGGGAGACTCCATACGAGTGAGGAGACTTCGCTATGAGGTCATAGCGAAGAGCAATAGTCTCGCCAACATGAAAATGATGATCGCCATGGAATCCTGAGGTTTGCTGAGATGTCTTGCTAAGAGCATGCAATCTTGCCGATAGGTTTTGGGAGCTCGGCATAACTTCTGTAGCTCGCCGAAGTGTCTTACCGACTGTCTTGTGTCATGCTGATAACTGCATAGTGGTAATATCGCATCGAGGAGACACTAATGGTGTCTCACCAACATGCGATACCATTCATACCACTTTTGACTGCCAAAGAATCCTGCGTGGCATGTGATCGTCCAATTAGAGAGAGCTAACATGAGCCTTTGACTAATTGACCTCTCCTGTGAAAGAAAGACTAACAGAGTGTGACCGGGTGGATTTCTTTTGGGAATAGGTGGCGATTGATTGGCTTGGACGGTGTTTTAGATTTGTAAGGAGGTCCGACGGTGCTTCCAATAGGTGGTTAACGCACAAAAAAGGCCAGAGCGGGTAGAAGGCCACTTCAATGAAGAAATCCATGACTCAGAAGGGCAGCTATGGCGACCACTTATGACAGAGGAAGTTGGTATTAATGGCAGGATATCCTGGTGCATTCAAGGCGAGCTTGAGAAGGAGTTTAAGGATGGATAGGAAGGCTTGAAGTAAATACTGTAGCAGCAAAAGATTTGCAGATCTTTTCCAGAAACCCTTCATCAGCATGGAAAACAATGATTCACATTAAATACACAATCGACTTTCCTTAAAAGATCGGAGGGCCGACCTTCATGTAGTGAAGCAGATATTTTGTAAAACCCTAGTGCAAGGGATAGCACATTCAAGTTGATACATCCTGTATATAAGGCATGCTTGCCTCTTGGTAAAGGTTAGAACTTTTGGAAGGAAAACAGAGCTTTGTTAGAAGGATTTAAATGAAAGTTAGGACTGTTAGGAATTAGTCAGCTAGGAGAAGGAGAGAGTTGCATCTTGATTCTAAGTAATAAGAGCTTCTCTTTGTCTTCTTGGTTAGCAGTAAGATTTTAGTACAGGCTGTAATGTATTCTCTAAGTTCTCTTAGTGTAGTTGGAAACAATCTGGAGCTTCATATTCTCTATACACTGGTGATTGTGCCAACTTTGTAAATGTTGTTTATCTGTTTTAATAACAGTAGAAACAATCAGAGTTTAATCTACTTCTTATTGTGTTCCTGAATGATATTTGTCTTAATTTGATCATTCAATTTGTGAAGTCTTCAAGGAATGAAATATTGTTTTATGTTTTATTTAAATGGTAATTAAAATCTGTTATGCGAATTAGCACTGTGAATGAAAGAGGTTGTGTGTCAATCACGAGCTTATCTTGTTCTGCAGTTTTAGTTTAAAATTCCTTGAAGTTAACAAGTCTGGTTAAGGTTGGATGAACTAGTGTTCTTTTTCTGTTTCAAAAACTCTGACTTATCTTTTTATATTTCTTTAAAAACCCCTGTTAGAGTAGGTTTTATTTCATGGTTGATCTTAAAACAATCCAGAAGCTCAACACCAATAGGCCCCTTGAATATTACTATTGCATTGACCACTGAGTAACATCAGCATAGTTGAGATCCAACTACAAAGACCTTGGGAGCTAAGGCATCCATGTGTTGCCTTTCTCTTTTAGGAGAAGCAGAGTAGCAATATTCTGTTTGCATTGTTATGGTGCCAAAATCACCATTAACAATGATTTGATAGACATGTATGAAAAATGTGTTAGCATAGACAAGGAAGTGAAGTCTTTGAAAAAATTCCTGAAAGAAATGAGGTCTCATGGTGATGGAATGCCATGACAATCAAATGCTTTTGATTGTCATGGAATTCCATCAGGTCATGAGACCTCATTTCTTTGAGGCATTTTTTCAAAGACTTCACTGCCTTGTCTATGATATTGCTTACTATTATGCTTTTGATAGATTTTTTCCAAGCATCCATAGCTTGTTCGAAAGCACTTCTTTTAGGCTTTCAACCATAGCAACAAGGTAACACTTGAACTATTTGACAAAATGCTTTGGTAGAAATGTATCAAAAATGTGGTAGTATAGACAAGGCAGTGAACTATTTAAAAAAATGCCTCAAAGAAATGTGGTCTCATAGAATGCCATGACAAGCAAATGCAATTGGCAGTTGCTCCTAGTTATTAGTTATGCAATGTGAAGTAATTGCATAACTGATTAGGTTGACTTTGTAAAAACTATATTGTAATTGAAATTTTGTCATCTATCAGCATCTAGTTATTAGTTATGCAATGTGAAGCAATGCTTTGAGTTTGAAATATGTGTAATGCAATGTAATCAACGTTATGAATATAAACTACAAAAATCTATTTTTTACTAAGTTACCGGTTCGGTTTTGGGTTCGACAACCCAGTTTGCCTGTTCGGGAAATTTTTTTTTGGGGTTGGGTTCGGTAATACAAAAACATAAAAAAATCAGAAACATATACATATTTGTAGCAGTAATTAAGTTTAGAATACGCCACCATATTAATAGTCAAATAACATAGCAAAAATACACCACCACTTTCATAGTCAAATATTAAAATATTAGTGATACTTTAATGTCATGATACAAAATTATAAATTAAAGTTCAAACATAAAAATGTCAAGTGTTTACAATCAGCCATTATTGATCATTGATCAATCTAAAAAGTGTGAACATTTTTCTATGTGGAAGGCAAACAAGAAAATAGTGTTACATAATTATTTACATTGGGAAAGAGCCAAAACCTTTTTCTTGTAGATCGTAGAAGAATCTCAGTGATTTTTTGGGTGTCCTTTCCTTGGAACGGAACTATCCTGAGCCATGAATGATTGACCAGGAACTGTGAGAAAGAAATAAGATAAATCATGCAACTTGTTACAATTTCTTTCCTTGGGAAAAAGGGTAAAGTTTTATTTTCAGGGAGAATCTCCTTTAGAGTTTGAACGCATTGATAATTTTCAAGATAGACTTAGCCAAATATGTCATCTAGGTTTGAAGCTTTTAGGTAAAATGTTTGCTTCTTAAAATTGTGTTCAAAATTCAAGATGCAGGCTCTCCTCCCTTAGGGAAGAGAAGGCCTATCAAACCTAACACTCTTATGCAACACTTCTTAAGTTCTTGTTGATGTAGTATTAGATGCGAAGTTTCAAAATAGGCATGGTTATATAAATTCTCATCTCAGGACTATCATTGCATCAAATTAAGAATTTTCAATCCTTTATGGTCTAGACAAGAGAAGTATGGAGTAGTGTTCCAATGCTAAAGTCTTATTGTGAATCTTCTTGCTATGAGTGGTTCAAAAATGAGGAATCTATCTTCTACACCAAATGAGAAATATTCACAATATGTGCTAGGAAGGAATAAGTCCATAAGATCGAGTATGCAAGAACTGAGAATTGCAAAATTGGCTTACGTTTGACTTCCACACACAAAAAATTTCACACTTTTCGATGTTCACATGTAAGTCAAAAAGTATATGTGCGTAAGTTGTAAAGTATACACTTGAATACATGTAATTCATATCTATTGAACCATGAATTTATAATGCAAATATGGACACCATCGATAAAGGATTTGTATTAAAAGCAAATAGCCATGTACGCATACATCAATATATGTCGATATAAGTATAAAATATAGTTACAAAATAGCCATATAGGCTTACGAGAATGCCATATAGGCATACAATGTCAAATATATCCAATACAAAATATGTACAAAATTGCCATGTAGGCATACAACAAAGGGCTCTGCATTCAAAATTCATTTCTCTCCATGCTCTGGTTTCAAAAAAAATTTTTCCCTTTTGGCAGTCAGGTGGATAAAGTCACCCATTTCTCATTAACTCAGAGGTGCTCACCATTTGCTCCTAGGGGTTTAACTGGTGAAGTTTTAAGCTGTTACAATAAGAAGTAAAGACATTAATATATAGAAATTACATTATAAAAATTGATATATTTAACAAAATAATCACTTACGGCCATCTCAAACACTCTCTCACCAGAATTGGAAATATTTTGCCTTGGCCCGATGTTGAGGCATACTCAAAATACATAAACCATCAAATAGGAATTAAACTCTGAATCAATAATGGTTTTATTTTTCACTAGAACTAGTTCATCTATAACAATGAATGTAAATTGAAATTTAGTAATTTGCCTCATACCTCCCCTATCAGAGCCATCGAGGATTGTATAGCGGAAGAAACACCAATATCCATTGCCCTCATAATGTTTGGCGGTGTTTTTGTCACCAACATCTGAAAATAAAACAACAAATTATTCAATCGTGCAAAAAAGTTACAATAGCAATCCATGTGATGACTTATAATGTATGAGATCTAATGAACAAAATTTTTAGTACAAGTATTAAACTATATATTTCCGATTATTAGTTATTGAATTTGAAGTAATGCTTTGAGTTTGAATAATGTGTAATGCAACGTAACCAACAATATGAATATAAACTACACAAATCTATTAAACTTAGAATTCATTAATTAAGTTCTCTTTATTCTATATTACCTCCGTGAATGTTTGATCAAATCTACTGGCACTAGGAGGTGATTCCTTGAAACCTCCAACATTACCCTGTTCAACATCCAAAATCACATATTAAAATACCATTCGTAAAACAATGCTATTAACATGTAATAAATTTATAATTGTTTACTAGTTACATACCCCACTGATAAGTGTTCTGCAAAAATAAGTAGGGGGAGCACTGGTGTATCCAGTCTCAACATTGTGACCCTGCAATTTTATTAAAATAATAAAACTAAATTAGTTAATCTTGCATTTCACAATCAAAATTTAATAAATTAAATTCAATGAACATGTTGAATTTTACCTGAGTGTTAATGCCATATGCATCATGCAAAATGTCAGCCGTCCTCTCCATCCCCGTAGATGCATACAAATCAAGCTACATAGTAGCATATGGATCCTGCGTAGCACCCTCCTAAGTGTCGGTAAGGTCATACGAACAAGTCGCCCCGCAAGATTGACACACATGGGTTCAAATGCCACCATTTGAAGACTCCCCTGGATGGCACTGTACAACAGGGCTAGTGTGATGGATGACACTCTGGGTCAAAATTGTGATCGCCTGCAATGTCTCTACATTGGCACTCTCCTTCACAATGGCAGCCATCACAATGTGCTCATGAGGCGGCCTAGAGAGAGGTCGTCTCCCTTGCTGTGCAAGATCCAACTATGCATTGGGCCTATCCTGAGCTGACCCCCCGCCTCTCCCCTGGAACTCCCTCATATCAAAATAATTTGGGATTTGGTTCAATACAAACTCACTATTTAGTTTCCTAAGAAAATATTGGGGGACTTCACAATTATTGCACGGTGGGTAATCAAAGACCAAATACCATCTATCATAAAAATGGTTCCTAATCTCTTGGTGGTGGCACCAATGAATAGGAAACCTCTTTTCATTGAGGGTAAGATTTTGATTTGTTTTAGGGTGAGTGAATAGAGAGTACAAATCACCTTTAGTAATTTTTAAATCTGTTACTTGTTTATATGATAATTTGTCTGCATAATATGCCCTGGCTACCTACCTCCTATCTTTCCATCCAAATATTTGTTGGGTAATTGCATCTACATTTTTTAACATCTCTTTCAATGAATTTGCTAGAAGCATTCTTTCTGTGGTTGAAGCATTTGGATCACTCAACCTACTGATAAGATCCTCAAGTTGTTTTCTATTGTTCTCAATTTCACTCAAATTTTCTGGAGTGCCAAAAGGGTATTGAGTGATTGCTGGGGGAGGTTTATTTTGTTGAGGATTTTGATGTTGAGGATTTGTAGGATTTCCTACAAATTTTAATTAAAAAAATCAAATCTAACCTAAAACAAACAAAATCAATTTCAAACTAATAAATTCAAAACAAATAGCAAACAATACTTACCTCCCACACCTCTTCATCATCGTGGTGCCATATTTGCAAAGAAAATCTAATTGTTGTTGATGAAATTTGTACAAATCCTTCCTCCTAGAACATGAGTGTGAAAGTGAGGGTTTTCGGCCGCGGGCAGAGTTGAGAAATAGTAAATAGAAATGATACGCTTTTCACTTTTTTTTTTCTTTTAAAACCACATAACGCGAGTGCATTATAATGCACTCGCGTTATC
>VDFB02154622.1:0-12076 GCA_007258455.2 Sequoia sempervirens | reverse complement strand
CTTGCAACCGTCTCACATTTTACCCTGAAAGCTTGGGTGAGGCTTTTGAAAATATAAGATTATTATTATTATATAATACACAATATTTATAATATATATCTTTAACATCATATGTAATTTGAGGCCCACATACCTAATATAATTAACTTTTTACCATAGGTTATGAGCTTTTTGTTTTGTATATGTGTTTTTCTAATATAGCCATACACTTAGTCATCATTTACTCCATTTGAAAATGACATGTCCCTTCAATAGTCATATCCCACATATCTACTGATGAGTATGGTTCATTCACTCATGTCATTTCTAGATTTTGATGTCATTTTTCCAAAGAATAGATAGATTTTCTTTCTGTCATTAATCACTTCCTTACTTTTTGCTAACCTAATTGATGAGCTTTTTGATTGGAGTGCAAAACAAGAACAACATGACTATGTTACAATATGCTAGAAGACATAAATCCCATGCCTCTACCAAATATACCACTCATACACTCCCACTGAAGGAAAATACAACAAATGGAAAAATAAAATGGTAAAATTCCACGACTGTCGAGTAGGAAAAATCTAACAGTTGTGATTATTTTAATCGACTTGCATGCTACAAATGTCGTGATAGTTGTGGATACGCTTTGATAGGTCACCTCAGCTCATAGAGGGAATGCGTTTGTTGTAATAAGAATATTTAATAAGCAACCTAACAATAATAATTAGGTACATAATTGTCCTTGTTGATTGGATGAGGTGGTAATTTAATATTACACATTTGGTAGAAGTTGATTGTGTTGGTTGGTTTTTTGGCATTTGAATTTATTATTTTAGTATGATTTTTTTTTTCACGATGATTGTTTTGATTTTGAGAGCGAAATGTTGGGTACTTCAAAAAATAAATATTTTAATTACTTTGTTTGTTTTGAATCTTTCTAGAGATTTTCAAATGTAAAAGAATGATATTTTTTGGTCTTTTAAAAGAAAAATGCACTTACTTGTCTATGAGTTGAAAAATAACTTTGAAATAAAAATCAATTTGAAAAACTAGATCTAATAAATAATAAACAATTCCTCTTTTTTCTTTGAAAACATCAATGCAAAATAGTGATTAAGTTTTTCTCTTTTGCAAAAAGAACAAATAATAAAGATAAAGGTTTTTTTTTCCTTTTGGACACACTTTTGGATCTCAACCATGTAACTCCACTTATCCTAAGGACTTGCATTAACACTTAAAGCCAGGGGTATGCCACCAAAGGTGAAAGACATTACTTATGATCAAATAGTGGTATGAAATGGTTGATTGATAAGGATGGATAATTCCTTCTTTTTTAGGTTTTATTGGACCAACATGGGTGTTCCTTGAGGTGCATCTCTTGAAATTACTAAGATGTGACAATGATAAAATTGAACTTGAGATAAACTATATCCAATACACATGCAAATTCTATTTGATTGTTAATAAATATCAATGTGCTAATTTAGCTTGAATCAAGGATCTCAGACGTCTATGAGTAGATGCTACAACCATGTAGAGTCTAGGATGCCTTCTTCTTAACCCCTTAAGGTTTTACAATGTAATTTCTCACTTCAAATATTGTTATAATAGGAAAAGCAATGCATATCTAATTACAAATTATATTTGCATGATATGTAAGACCCCCTTTTATGTGCTAAAATTAACTTGTTATATGTTTTCATAAATAGATGGAAAGTTGTAATTGCGAGCAATAAATAATGTGATTGGGTGACCATATTCTTGTATTTCCCTTTGATATTTGTTTCAAACATCACTATCATGAAGGTGTCATGGAATATGAATTGAAATTGTAAATAGAATTGTTAATCAATTAAATCTTAGTTTAGATATTGAATTAATGTGATATAAGATTGTTCTTACGATTTCATTTGTGGTGTGCAGGAAAGTAGAGTGTCAGTATGAGAAGAGGAAACCATTGAGTAGATCAAACGACATCTTCTTGTGATTATGCATTGACCCCTTTCAGGCCTAGAAATATATAAAGTTAATATGTTGGTAGAGTAAGGTGGTGAGGGTTGATGTAAAAGAGATAATTTATATTTTGGGTTGAGAGGGTATTTATTTGTGTCATGTGAGATACAAGTTGAGCTTAAGGTTAGAAACCATTATCCAAGCTTGACATTCGGATTGGTTCTAAAGAGGGTCTTTAAATAGGGTTGTTGGCCAATTTCTTTGGTTGGGATGCAAAAATAAACCCCCTACGGTCTATACCATAATGATAGGGGTCAAGTAGACATGCAATAGGACCCCAAGGACATGATTGGACTCTTGAAAAGTCCTCATAATAGGGAGTGACGAATTTTGAGGAGAGGATGGTGAGGGGATTGTTCAAAGTCCATGTCTCTCTTTAATGAGGAAAAGACCCTCATTGATGGATGGGAGTGCATTCCACACCTCCCCATCTAAGTGTTGCAAGTTGAAACACCTATTTATTCTGGAGAGGTAGAAGGAGGGGTTCTTACCCACTTCTCCTCTTGGAGAACTTGAGTGGAGAGGGTAGAAAGAATGAGGAGAGGAGAGGAGTCCATATCCTTAGAAAGATAGTGATTCAAGATGGCTTAGCATGGAGAGGAAGATGGATAAAAGAGTTTTATCCCTTCCCCTAAAAGAAAGAGATAAGTTCTTCTTATTCTCATTTACTCTTGTTTAATGATAGTAAGAAGGTGGCGTAGTTTATGGATCATGATTGAAATCAGAAAGTAGAGAATCTAGATGCATGTAATTTTTGCTATGTTAGTTCATTCCTTTATAAAAATGATAATAGACTCCATTTATCATCATGGAGTTAAGAATTCCTTGCTCAGGGGTATGGGTAAAGCCCATGAGGCTCCATGACACCATTACGGTAGGGTGGAGAGCAAGCTTTTATACATTGGTTGGGTAGTCATATAGTTCCTATGTATCGCTATAATAATGAGGGTTATGTAAAAGAGTAGTAATTGTTGTAATGAAGGAAAGAAAATTCTCTTCTCCAAATTGCTTGCATTATGATACTTTGTAATATTCTTGAGAGAGAGATATTGAAATCATTTACCTCCTTTTGAGACATTTGATTTGCAAAACATAAATTGCAATGTTGTTGTTCTATGGTTAGCACAAAAATAAATAAATAAAAAAATGGTTATTTATGGTTATAGAGACATTTTATCATTGTTGTTACTAAATAGAATAAATTAAACAGCTTTTTGTTCATAGTGGTAGTAAAAATAACAAAAGCTAGGAAAATTTCAGTGTAATAATATTTCAAAAACTAAAGAAGTTGGTTGTGGTTGGAAGGTTGCAAATAAGATATTACTCACCAACTAAATATAGACAATGTAAGTTGTTATAAAGAATTTAAAATTCCTAAATATGTTATTTACTATTAGTAAACCTTTGTATGTGTAAGCCATCAATGAAGATGAGAATGAGTAAATATTTTCTATTTGCAAGTTACTATTATTTATAAAAAGGTGGAAAAATAACAAACTAATTAACACCTATTATTTCTCCTTAATTAGAGGTTGTTCCATAATAGAATTTTATCACATTATTCTACCTTGAAGTCAAATGGTGATTTTCTCAATAATTTAAGTACAATAGAGAATACTAATAAATCTATTTTATAAAGATATATATACTTAAAAATATATAAAACTAATTTTTATAGTATATATGTATGTATACATATGAAGCATACATACATGTGATATGATTTTAATTAAATATTATTTTTAAAAAAAGATTATTATGATAATTTTATACTTGTACATGAAATATAATACAATTTATTTGAGTATATATATATATATATCACACATATAATCTGTAATATGTATATATACATTGACACATAATATACATATTATCAGTAGACAAAATAAATAAATAAATAAAATGAAGAAAATACTCAGGTTTGAAATATTATAGAGACCTCCCCTATGAGAATCGGTATTAGCAAATGATACAATGAGATTTAATTCATTAAAACCCTATGTTGCACTTGAAGCAAGGAATGAGTGGATAAGAATAAATTTAATATATAAACATGCCTAAATAATAATAGATCCATGTCATTAAATCCAATTTGTGCATTTCATTTCAACAAAGGAACAAAACTACTCAGCCTAGAAGCAACTTTAATACTAGCATTTCTGCAAACAAATGAAATAGGATAAGAAAATAAACTGGAACAGTAATTTTCCTCAGGGAGGTAAATATATATTTATCCTCCTATATTCATTTGGCAGTGGAAAGTTAAGCAAAAAGAGGTTGAGCTTCATTCTAACTCCTCCCTTGGAAAAATATTTCAAGTGTTCTTTAAATATATATAAATATATATATAATAAAAATAAGGTGAAATCTATTCATTGCAGTAAAAAAAGTTCATATGGTTAAATATGTGAATTGATATGTTGTTCAAAAGAAAGCTAGGGATAAATGAGAGTGCTAAGAATTTTGTATCTAAAATGCAAAAAAAAAAGTGTAAAAAAAAAACAAGTAAACCCACATGATTCCAAAGATTCAATTATACTGATGAATAACAATGTTGTGTAGTACATGGGATTGTATAATTATTACAGAGCTCTTAAACTTGAAAAAGAGTAGATATTTACAAATAAAAGAAAATTTGCAGCAATCTACTGGAGACAACGTATTGCAGGACTTGACTTACGTAGACATAAGTAAACATCGAATGGTTTTTGTAAATAGAGCATTCAAACAAGAAAGAAAAATAAAATTTCTAATGCCTCCTATATCCTTGTCACTGCCAGCCTTATCAAAATGAGAAAAATTCTAAAATTGTTCCTGCATAGTGAAGTGGGTATAATTTAGAAACAAAACTCATATTTTTTCCATTCTTAGCAGATCTTTTTCCATGTGCATTAGTTTGTAGGCTATGAGATTGGCATACTTAAATAAAAAAATAAGATAAAAAAAGAAATAGTAGTAACATGCGCATTGCTCTATCCCTAGCAGGATCTCCCTTTGTGGTTGCAATATTTGATACATAATGAATATGCATTAATTCCCTTATTCAGCATCTCTGAAGGATTGCTTCCCATGCCCCCGACATTTGTAAGTAAGACTTGCTAACCTACAACTAAACCCAGTACTCTGCCAAGCATAATATATGGGCGAGTGACCTAGCGTACTGTTCTTCACCATACCTGAGTGATTTTTCCACCTAACTCATGACAGACTATTTAACCCACCTCAAGCTTTGAAGAAAAGTGTGTTACCCAGGCTATAAATGCTACTCCTAAGATTATTTTTTTATATTGCAACAAAAGCTAAAATAGATTAGAAGAATGTAGAATAGTAAAACATCAAACAGGTCCATATCCAAGCCACAAGGTTGCAAACAAAACTCTTACATAAGTTGTACATCATATTTACCAAGGCTAAGCTTACTATCAAGCTGAAAGTGCATGACTTGATCTTTGATCTGCAGAAGGCGAAACTTGATCTGCTCATTCTTCTTGCACAAAACATGGAGCTGTGAGAAAACACAAGCCACTTGAAGAAATATATCAGAGTAAATCCTTACAATACCAGTTACAAGATAATAGTCATTAGAAAACATAGCAACACATCTGTTATTCCATATATTTTTTAAAATAACTTACCGAATAGAATCTGCAATCACATCATTCTGCATGCTGAGGCCAAGAATAGCTTCTTCCAATTCAAAACATGATTAAAAATAGTTGGAAAATAGTTAAAAAAAACAAACCATTGTTTCTTAACATGTGAACATTCCTAAAAGATATGCTTCAAACTTTCAACTTTATGACAAAACGAATAGCTGGCTGGTTGGACCTTGATACATCTCAATCTGTCTCCAACAAGCAATTTGCAATGTAATATTTTCCAAGCCAACACCTGAGTATCAAAACCAACTTTAGATTTCCATACTTGAGCACTCATTTTAGCCCAAAATTGAGAGCTAAATCTGCACTTCCAATTGAGATTCAACCAAGGAGTAAGATGCCAGCTGGGAAGTAATTGGAAATAAATTTTCTTTAAAGTTAAATGGTTGAAATGGCTGAAAGACAGGCATCTCCAATCTTTTAAGAAGTAACAATCCCTTGAAGTACATAATTACATAGTCAAATCAAAGGGGACAAGTGACTAAATAAAAATCAGAAAATGTTTATATTTGTCATGCAACTCATATCGATTCTTGATATTATCCCATGAGGCCCAATCAAGGATATCAAAATTCCACAAATATTTAAACTGTTTAACTCCTTTCCTAAAAAAATAATAATCATATCTTGGAAAGCTAATTGCCAAAGGCTGATTATGATAGGTGACAAGTTTACTCCACCATAATGAAGCAGAAGCAAAGCTGAACCCATGTTGCAAGGGGGAGCCATTCCATTCTAAGAATTTGCAAACTCTTTTCCATGCTTTCCATATAGATTGCAAGGGAAAGGAAGCTTTGAGCTTAAAGAAAGGGGATAAGAGTAACTTATCCAGCCAACCAACAGCTTGCCATTTTTTTCTTAACTGAAGCTTCTATGATAGGCTGACGAACTAGTATTTTCCAAGGTTCCTCTCCATTAGCAACTCTAATAATCCATTTTGTAGCAAGTCAATTTCCTTGAGTTTGAGGGTCTATAAGTTCCAAGCCACCTTTATGTTTTGACTGAATGCAAAGAGACCATGAAGCAACAATGAACCCAACATTACCATCCCATTTAGACCATAAAAACTTGTGAATAATTCTATTCAATTCTTCATAACCTTGCTTTGATGGCATCCAACAAGAGGAGTAATAAACATGTGTTGCAATGAGAATCTTATTAGAAATTTGGATCTTTCTAGCTAAAGACAAGAATTTATTACCAAAATTAAACAACTTATTCTTAAGTCGATTTAAAAACCAAGCCCACATTTGAGACAAAAAAACACCCAGACCAAATGGAATTCCAAGGTATCTAGTTATCTCTCTGTGTTTGATTTGTCTCCATTCCTTTGGAATCCAATGTGGAATAGGATCAAGTTGAGTCATCAGAAATTCAGTTTTGTTGTGAGCTAGAAGTGAGCCAGAAACATTATAGTACAGATCTAAAATACCCATAGTATTATTCAACTTCTCTTCAGAATTATGCATAAATAGCATACTTTCATCAACAAAATGAGAATTGATCACAACCTTATTTTGAGGAATAGAAATGCCTTTGATAAGTTTCATCTGATAGGATTTTTCAAGAAGGTAACCCAAGGCATCAGCTATAAGAACATAAAAAATGGGGACAAGGGACAACCCTGCCTTATAGAACGTTGTAACTCAAAGGCATTTGAAATAGTCCTATTAATACTAAGGTGGGAATTAGCATCTTGAAATAACATTTGCACATGTTTATGAATTTTGTGACCAAAACCCAACCACTGCAACATTTTGAGAATAAAGCTCCAACGAATTCTATCATAAGCTTTGTCAAAATCTAATTTGATTATCAAAGCGTTTTGACCTGATTTTTGAGCCCATTCCATAGTCTCCCAAGCCAATATTAGGTTATCAAGTATATATCTTCCTTTTAAGAAACTTTTTTGCTCAGGTCTCACAATCATCTGCACAATAGGTTTAATTTTGATCGCTAAAGTCTTAGCAATGATTTTATATGAGGTATTTAGTAAGGTAATTGGCTGCCAACCAGCAATGTTGTCCTCATTTTTCCCCTTAGGAATTAGTTTTATTATGCCTTTATTGACCTTAGGACCTAAGGAGCCTCTCTGAAAGGCTTCTAAATAAAACAAATAAAAATCATCCTTAATATGATCCCACATAGTTTGATAGAATTCAGCTGGAAGACCATCAACACCTGGGCTTTTATATGATTTCATAGAGAATACAACACGTTCAATTTCATCCAAGGAGAGAATATGATCCAAAAAATTGCTATAACCTGGATCAATCTTGATAGGAATGCAATCATTTATACTCTCTTCCAATATTTGTTGGATATCTATCTAGATGAACTCCTCTTTGAACATATTTTCATAATAATCATAAAACACACTAACACTATCAACATTATTAGTGTGATATCCCTTTTCATCCATTCTATCCTCTCTTTTTTGTGTTTGTAATTGAGGTACTTAAAGAAATATTTAGAACCCTTATTCCCCTCCTTAATCCACTGAATTCTTGCTCTAATCTTGGCTCCTTGCTCTTTGTAATGATCCATTTTATGTAATTGAGCTTCAATAACATCAATATGTTGTTGAATACTTTCATTGTGAGGATCAATGTTTAATTTTTTTCTAGCATGCTCAAGCTGCCCATGGAGGGATTTTCCTCTAAAAATCCGTCTCCATGCCATTCTTCTTTGAAAGGCACACAAAAATTCAACACATTTGGATATAGTAGAATGCCACCACCCATCCATGATTCCCCATCAAGAGGTTTTGTATCGACCTAAATCCCCACTAAAGCAAAAATACATCCAACGCTTTTTGAGATGGGATATATTAAGTTTGAAGGGAAGTTGAGAGGAGGGGCTAATATTTTCCAAGAGAGAAAAAGGAACACACAATAGGAAATGATCCGACAAAGTAGTTGAATAATCAATGCACATAACAATCTAAAAATTCCCATCGTGGAAGTCTTTCATTTTGACCGACATTTAATGGTGAGAGTGATAGCTTTTAAATGGTGAATCTTTTGTTTAAACAAAATCTCACCCAATCCAATGACTGTCCTTTCAATTGAAGTCTTCACCTGTGGATGGTGGAAATAATATTATGTTGTTGCAGAAAAATAAATAAAATATTTTTATTTCAGTGTATTATTTTCAGCTTTGATTAATATAAAGAAAATATATATATATATATATATATATATATATATATATATATAAAATAAAATGTCACACACTTACCTCATGTGAGACATTCTAGCTATGAATCTTCCAGATAGTTAATATTTTCTTGATGTAAGTATCTTGTTTTGATCTCATGAATTAAACAGTTTTGTAACTCATATTTTAATATTCATGTAAAACTGCAATACCAAATATGGAGGTGGCGTATGCAATGTCCATATTCTCCTTACTTTTCTCTAAGTTAACTTTTAGAATTTTTGTTTAATTATTTTTAGAAAATTTAACTTTTAAAAAAAGCTCTCTATCTCCCTACTTTGTCTAATTCATATATATATTAAAAACGAAAAAGTAATAACAAGTAACTATTAAGATTAGAAAAAATAAAATTAGATAGATAATATGGAATCTTTCCATTTACTAAGTTAATATGAGATCATTCTACTTAGTAGATTTAAAAGAATATATTTATATATGTTTTTTTTCCAAAAATTAAATAGTTATGGTCTTTAATTCAAAATGGGAAGTTAGACTATTTTATTTACTTTATTTTAGATTAAAATATTAATTGGTTATTTATTTATTATTTTTATAGAAAAATAAATATTTAAAGTTTCAAAGGTGGTATATATTAATCAATAGTTAATAAATTATAAAGTATTAATATGAAAAATATAGTAATAGTTAAAGTGTTGATTAATTTTATTAAATGATTGCAATGCATATATAGTAATATATATTGAAAGAGGCTTTGGATTTTAAACAATAATAAGTTATATTCATGTCATGTGGGTCACTAAATGTAAATAAGTGGTACTACAGATACCAAGAGTAATATTGTTAATTATGGCAATAACAACTTAGGAACGCTTTGTTTAATGTTAAAATCAATAAGGCAAAATATGAGTACATAATGACTAAAATTAATCATCCATATTATCTATGTTGTCTATGCTTAGTAAGGAAAAGAGAAAATAATTTAACGATAATAATATGGTTAGTATATACGAGAGATAGTAAGAATAATAATACCATGAGCAATGCCTAGCCATGACTAACTTAATACTAAAATTATTCTATAATTATTCCCTTGTAACATAATCAATTACCACCTTGATACGAATGGGATGTCTGATCATGTTGGCATTAATTTTAGTTGAGTGGGAGAATAATGCTACATGTGTTACAAACAATAATAGTTGTACTAATCAATTGACATTAAAGTTGTTTGTCAGATGGTCCAATGGAACCGTAGTCTCATATCTTTGTTATCATTTTTAAATATGTTGGTGTCACGTGTAACCTAGACTATTTTGATTCAAACCCCTAATGATTTAAGGTGCACACGATGGAATCCATGCTCATGTCGTTTATTCCCCATCATGAAATTTGATGATGAATAATTTTCATTAGCAACATCTCCAAATGTGTTGAAAATTATCTACCTTGTTGAGTATGGTAGTTCATCCCTAAGCATTAACATTTGTATTTAAAAAATTAAAAAAAAATTGTTGGGTTCTTTTGGTGAATTTTTTTAGGCATGAAAATACAAACATTCTAAATAATAGAGCAATAGAATCATACAATATGGCAGATCAAATAGCTCTACTAAAAGTCTTTAAAGGTGAAAAACATATACTTGGTCATGTATTGTACAGGTCTGGCCTTATAGATTACAAAGTTAAAACATATGTTTCACACAAAAATATCAGCTGTTGATGATGTAGGATGTTGATTGATATGCTGAATCACCTATGGCCTACATCATTTTATCATTTTTCTCGATGAATTGGACTCGATCCTTTTGATATGTCTTTTGAAAAGGCAAAGCTACTCTCTATTGCAAATGTAAATATTCCTTGTCTTATGTGTATTCCCTCCATTTTTGATGATTGCAAATATAACTAAATATGGAATATACCTTCTAATAGTCCAATTCAATATTAACATGTGTACACTTGGCTTGAGGCTTGTTTTTACTCCATTATTCTATAAAAGGGAATTTAGGGCCATTTGTGCAGATCTTTTGTTGAAATTCTGGAGCTACATTGAGAGAATTAGGAAAACACAGAGCATATATGTTGAGTCTTTATCTAATGTTTTGAGTCTAGACAATAAATTTAGTTAAATGTATGGTTTCTGAGTATATTTAAATGATAATGGAGATTTTCTGAGTTTTTAGTCTCTCCCTTTGGTTTTGTATCAAAATTATTAATGAAAATATTGATCAATGATCATTTCATTAATGGTCATCATGTTATGCTTTGATATGTGATCTAGTTTTGGCTCTTGTTCATGGAATGAGTTAAAATGCTTGAATTAGATCATGGGTTCTTATATGGAATCATTTGGATTTGATAAGTAGTCTTTAGTACTTAGTCATTGATTTGTGAATTGCAAGGTGATATCACTAGAACATAATTGCTCAGAATTAAACATGCCTTATGTTTCAATTTGCACAGACTCCTAACCCATATATAAAGGCACTAATCTTCAATCCATTTAACCTTTCTTGGGGTTTCAGTCCTTCGAATTAAGAGCAATATTTTAAAATAATCATTGACCTGCATGTTGTTTGTTGTTGTTTTGCATTCTCAACTTAAGATGCATAATTAACTCAAAGAATTGCCACCTTTGTGATTGATTTCATCTTATTTGCAATAAATGAGAATCTTTTTGCCTTGATTTACAATGTATGTGTAAATTGTTGAAATGAGTTATCTATTTAGCATTGTGGGAACACCCTCTCGGGTCTGGCAGAACCTGAAGTGTAGGAGATAAAGAAATATACACTTTATCTCATTTGTTGGCCACTCGTTTGGTAGGTATTTGAGAATTGAGTTTGGTAGACTCATAGATATTTGCTAAGGCCTACTTGGTTCATTAAAATAAAAGAATACTTTCATAACAAAGTCTTAAGACAACCTTGAAACACACAAAAGAAAGAGCATATTGTTCCAAAATAGGAGAACAAGAGGACAAAACACCCACCTCGAACAAAGAAGTGTAGAGAAATAATAGCCCATCCCTAATGAGACCAGAGTCCACAAACATGACAAGAGCAACCATAAGCTTGAGCAGGAAAAAGATAGAGCCAAGTAGCCAAAACGAAGGGATATTAGCACTCATCCAAAGAAAAGCAACGAAGTAGGCACCAAAAAGAGAAAAATGCTTCAATAGCCCATGAGGGCACCAAAGAGAACACATCAAAAAACATCCAACAACCGCCCACCCTC
>VDFB02154621.1:0-22621 GCA_007258455.2 Sequoia sempervirens | reverse complement strand
CAACCAAATAACCAATTAAGTCAACACAAGGAAATTATACATAGTTCTGCACAAATGTCATATGCAACACAATGATATAGGAATAGAATTATAGTAGCCCATATTTATAATAACTCCCAGACATAGACCAATTCACTATAAACTGAATGCAAACTAAATTCACAAGATTGCAGAGTAACTGATAATCTAAAGTAACAAGTTGTAGTGATTGCATACAAGCTTAGAATATATTTATTAAAGCAAATCACAGTGGTGATCGCTAATGCACTCCGATCTATAATGAAGGCTTACAACAAATTTAGAGAACAGGGGACCAGCCCAAACCCAGGATGATGGATGCGGAAAGCCACAGAAAGGTTGATGTGAGCCGATACTAGCTCCCTTCACCTAGTGAACTCTTTGATTAAGACAATATTCAGATTTGTAATAGCTAGAATCAACTCCTGATGAGAACGAAAAACAAGTTATTCCCAGATTGCGTTAGACAATAGATACAGCAATAGCACCACGAGATGAGTGGGTCACCCCTTTACAATGCGATGGCAATGAATACAAGAGGGTAGCGACCGCTATGATACTCGTGATCACCAGGAATGCTGCTAGGAGATGAATGTGGATTGGTGCTCTTAGATGCCTTGAAGCTACTATGTGAATGTTGCCACACTTATTTCCAGCAATTGATTCCAACAACTAGAAGTCCACGAATTGCCAGAGTGAGGGGGGTCATCCCACCTGGCTACTGCCTTACAGAGGTTTTCGTCTTTGTAAAAGCCAAAAGAAATGTTTTCCAAATTCCTAATCAATGCCTCTCCACAAAACGTGAGCTCATATAAATAACAGATTAGGATTGACTTCCCAAATGGGTCGACGAATAGGTCCCGGCTTATTTAAAATTTAAATGTTATTATGCAATAATTTAAATTCATTTTATTATTAAATATTATTTTATTATTATTTTAAAATTCATCTTCGTGTTAAGAAAACACTATTCCCACCCAAAAGAGTTTAGGACCCCTTGAAGATTCGAGGACATGACACAACAAGGGTAATCAAGAGTTTGTATTCATTGCTCTAAATCCTTGTGGTAATGAAATGAGAGAAAACTTGTCTTAAATAACAGGTCTTGCCAATTTCCAACTCTCGGTTTTGTTGTTGCGAGCTATCAAGAAATAGTAGAACATGAGTCAGAAGAACATTGGATAATAAATTATCCTCATACTTTAGAGGATGGTATTAACCTTATTGGTAGTCAAGACAAGCGTACTAACATCCACTCTCCAAGGACATCATGATAATATAACATGACCAAGACAATCATCACTAGCTATAGAATTTTCAATCCCTATTGCTTGAGGGCAAGCAATATTGGGAAGGGTGGATTGTCATACCCCCTGATCGCAGCCTACACAAGAATAATAAATTACAACGCTCGCTAATATGTGTACCAAATATTATCTTTTCTCATATACAGAGGATAACTACAGATCTAAGATCAAAACATAAATAAATATCTACATTCAGAAAGGCAGCAGCCATTGAATATAATAAGTGATTGGTATGCATCATGATGGAGTATAATGTTTTATGTATATAAAATCTATTATGTACCTTTAACCCAGTTACTAATGGGAATTGCTAATCTATTTAAGGCTCTTATAATGACTGATTTAATCTATTAGTCTCCCTATAAGCAATCAGGCATGGATTTGCAAGGGAAGACAATTGGGAGAGGCAGCAGACCGGTTCCACAATATAAGTAGACCACCCCATGATGGATAGTAATGGGAGTTCCTGCCACTTGGGACCAAGGGGTGATTGCCGCGCTCTTGGGCTTAATTGTGATGAATAGTCTCCGGGTTCCAAGAAGCAAGTAGGCCACCCCATGTTGGATGGTAACGAGAGTTCCTGCCACTTGGGGCCAAGGGGTGATTGCCACGCTCTTGGGCTTAATTGTGATGAATAGTCTCCGGGTTCCAAGAAGCAAGTAGGCCACCCCATGTTGGATGGTAACGAGAGTTCCTGCCACTTGGGGCCAAGGGGTGATTGCCACGCTCTTGGGCTTAATTGTGATGAACAGTCTCTAAGTGCCCTATCATGCTTTCCTTTCCAATCCTTTCTATGATTGGTTATTGGAAATGAAACTATAGATTAGACCTAATTAGGCAATGTTATTTATATTAATTGTTCATTTACTCTTAAGTTCAATAGCTTTTGTATGATTTAATTTTTTAATACTATTTGTAAAACAAATTATATTGTTGGAATTGTTTCTTTTTAGGCAAAATCAAGCATACCCCAACTAGGGGACATTACATTTCAACATACATGAACTAATGAAATTTAACCAGATGCTTAATATAAATCAAAGCTAATTGGCACATGTGTATATTTATCTGGTTAAACATTTCAAGAAAGACTAAAATAAATGGACAGGCTACTCTAGGCAAGTGCTTGAATTATTATGACCGAGGTCACTGTAAAATGATTAATTTCAAACATTAGAAGGGACATTTGTAACAAATCTTAAGATAATCTATTGTCAAGTAGCAGCTGGCTTATGGTTATTCTATTATATTTGTCACTAAAAGTGATTTTGGAGGGTGTCTTTGAATCTGTGTGTCTGCTGAGAAAATCTAAGAAGCCCATGGAATAATTTTATTGCAAAGGCTCTCAAATTTTCTCAGAAGAACCCCTTTCCATAGAACCGCTTTCCTTACCAGATTTAACAAAATCATGTTAACAGGATTGCTGAACAGAAGCAAACAACAGCATGTATGATAAACCAGAATATCAAATTTCTATTAAATTTTACAAGCCATGGTAAATGACTTTAATCTGGACTAACATTAAGAAATTCAAAGCACCTCTTACCTTGCTTGTTTATAGTCTTGATGAGACTTCACCATCAATGTCCTCAAAAAGACCATGGAAACCTCTTCAAACCTCTGAATACGTGCAATTGATAGCAATAAAGCAACAGTAAATGGTGCAATCGGCCGATGATCTGCACGAACCAAATTCAATAATTCTTGACCTAGAGATGGATCCTGCTTAATTGCAAAATTCATGTGCAATAGCACTGTCCCCTCAACCTGACGTAAAACCTCAGAAGATTTCTTTCCACCTGGCCTTTTAATAACTGGATTCACCTCTGAAACCCTACACAGAACTTCACCAAACAGGTTAATAATCCCTCCCAGAACTAATTTCTTGTGCAAACCCTTGGAGGCAAAAAGCAGAAGTTGGTAAACAAGAGAAGGAAGATCCTGAGGATCCACTCTCTTCATGCAGCCAAAGATTTTATTCAAAAACTCCTCAATGTGGGACTTGTCCAATTGCATTTCGCGCAGTAGACTCACCTGTAATGAAAAAAAGCAGCCGAACTGTAAATATGCAGAGAATAACAGAAAAGCACACACATCAGCTACTAATATTACAGATAAACCTAAATCTCCAATGTACTAGAAAGAAAAAGGCATAAAACAATTCGTAAGGAAGGACACACTACAAAATATTCATACCATGTGCAAATGTAACTAAAACTCAATATACCACAAACATACTGCATAAATTAATTCTGAAAGAATGAGACGCTACAGAATAACTGCTGAGAATACAGATGTACCTAAATATTTAATATGCTAAGAAAATACAGCATAGAGCAGTGGTTGAGAAATGATACACTCCCTTTTATACTGATTACAGATGTAGGTAAATATTCAATATGCTTTTAAAACACCATGCATAAATTAATCCTAAAAGAATTGTAAGCTTCAAACTATTTATTAGAGTAGACATGTACTGATTATTACTACCCTCAAAAAGGATATATCATGAATTAATGTTTAGGGAGTGATGCACACCAGAATATCTGATGTGCCTAAATAATCGATATACACACAAACATACCTGCATAAATAATCCTTAAAAAATAATACACTCCAGAAAAATAATAGGAAGAGTAAATGTGCACCTAAGAATTTACTATAACAATCCATCACAAATGACACACTCCAAGATCCAGAATATCAAAACCGAGTACATATATAATTAAATATCCAGTAGACTTGGAAGAAACAGCACAAATTGATAACTAAAGAAATATAAGCTTCGTAATAACCATGCCAAGTGCAGTTGCACCTAAATATTCAATATAAAATTATACTCCATAAAAAAATTATATTCTCTAAAATACTAAATTGCCTAAATATCCAAATATAAAAAGAAGTACTTGAAGTATATAATTTAAACTATTCTTTACAGAATTATAAACTCCAGAATAATTATACTGTAAGCACAGGTTCACCTAAATATTTAATATACTGAAAGAAAATGCGGCATTCAACAACCTTTTAAGGTGTCCAACAAAAGGAGCTCAGGCTATGAAATTGAATAACCAATCAAAGAGGAACCCTAGGCTCAAACTCCACGAAACATGATAAAGTGTTAAAATTGGATATAATATTAGAATACCACATCCATTACGCTGGCATGCCCCTTAGAATAAGGCTAGAAGAGAGGTCCCATATCTAAGTGTGGAGGGTAAGAAAACAATCCTTAAATAATGATACGCTCAGAAACAATCAATACTAAGTATATATGTCCATAAATATACCAACATATTTTGATAAATACCAGCACAAATTAACCCTTAAAACTATTTAAAACTCCAAGACACTTATACTGAGAACAATTAATGTATATAACCAGCATTCTCTAAAAGTATAGGGCTTTGTATAATCCTTTAAAAAAAACAGTCAAAAGTGTCTATACTCACCATTCTGGTTAGCATTGTATTGGACCATTTTGCATGCAATACCCGCTTTATAACAAACCCTGCGTACTCTGAGCCCGTGCTCACCATCTCGTCCCCATCCTGCCCCGGCACTTTAACCTCGGGCGTCAAAAATATAAACCTCAAGGCCCTAGGCAAAAGTCTGAGCTCATGCCCGTCATCTGGACCGTCAATTGAGTCCGCATTTACACATATAAATTCTGTTATAGATGGTAATAATGGTTTGGGAAGGGCATCCATTTCTTGCACTATAAAATCAAAGCAGTCGATGCATTTTCTATCGTTGTTAACAATTTTGGCTTGGAATAAGGTAAGACATCTCATAGCGAGTAATAGCAGAAGCCTGGCAGGCCTGGATAACTGGTCTTCCCTCGCAGATCGTCCCAATATTGAGAACATGGCTCTGATATAGTCAATTATTGCTTGTCCCGGGTCTAGAACCCGCGACCTCTTATCGAGATGGTTGAGAATGGTTTCATCGTCCTTGGACAAAATTAGACTTTCCAGCTGCTGAAAGGAAGACTCTGAGAAGCCTGAGGCTTTTACCTGTCGAATTATTTCATCGTCAAAATCCATCTGTTGTGTTAATCTCTCACAGTTAAGATTAAATGGAATTTCTGAATTCTTACAAGAATTTATGTGTTTTGAGAAGTTTCGGTAGGATTTTCCAGAGCCCTGAATGGCAGTGCGGGAGGGCGAGGGGTTTTAAAAATCCCGCCAAAAAGATAACCATACGTCTACACCTATTTTGCGGGGTGGAACCGGCCTTTAAATGCGGTGGCTCCCGCTACCTAGTATGTTTGATTTTTTTAATTTTTATTTTTTATATGGTTACACATTCAAAATTGCCCTTCAAATTTTGAGAGATGCCTTAATTCAAAAAAACTATATACAAATTAAATATATTTTAGGATTATTATTGAAGGTTGAAAGACTGTTTTGTATACGATATTTAAAAATAATAATAAAATCTTATATAAATTTTTATAATTTGGTAAGAATATTTTATTTCATATGATATAGTCTAATTAATGATATTTTAAAATCTTATATAAACTTTGATAATGGTCGTATTATTTTTTCATATGATATATTCAATTAATGATATATTTTAAAATCTTATATATAAATTCCCTTTGATAATTTGGTCGTGAATATTTTTTTTCTCATAAGCGATATAGTCTTAATAAATGATATCAAGTTTCCACAATCCATATTGTATTGTTCAAGACTTCTGGATTTGATTGTGTGCAATTTTTTACATCAACGTTTCGGATCACACTCCGTGATCCATCATCAGGATGAGAATAGAGAGCAAAAGGAGAAAATTGGATATTTGCAGACCTAGAGCACCTTTAAAGGATCAGAAAAAAGAGGAGACTGCTGCACACAAACCGAGGAGATAAGATAGTTTAAAAATGGGAGAAAAAATAAAGAGAAACTAATGGGAAAGGAAAACAAGAATAAAAAAGAGAGAACCTAAGAAAGGAAAAGGAGAGAGCCTTATAATTTTAAAAAATTAAAAAGAAATGAAAACAAAAAAAATAATTAAGTCAAAAGAAAGAATAAAGAAAGAGAATAAGACGAATAAAAGAGAAGAAATAAAGGAAGTAAGGAAAGGGAATAAACGATTAAAAGAGAAGAAAAATTTGAAGAAATAACAAAGAGGCTAATAAACTAAAGAAGAGACAAAAATTCAAAGGAAACTAAGTAAAAATAAAATGATTAAGAGAGGAAACCAAAAGAATAAAAACAAAAGAATGAAAAGGGGAGAAGCAACATGAGCAAATAAAGGAGGAAGAATTGGAACAAAATGAGACAAATAAAAGAGGAGGTAAAAGAAAGAAAAAATAAATAAATGGAAGAAAAGAAGAAAGAAAAATAAATGAAACAATGGGAAAGAAAGAAATGAAACAAACAGAGAGAACAAACTAAAAGGAGAAAAAAGTTAAAGCAAAGAGAATATATATATATAAAGAGAATATATATAAATATATTTTGTAAAAAGTAAAGAAAATAAGAAAAATTAATTCAAAAGTTTCAATATACATAAACTAAGTAAATATGGAGGAGGGAAAACAATGAATAGAAGAACTAAAAAGAGAGAAAATAGGAAAAAAATAATAGATAAAAATTAATTATAAAAATAAATAAAGTAAAAATATGCTATATAAATATAAATAAATTGAGAAAAAATAAAACCTGAATTTGAAATAAATATAAAAATTGCACACAATCAAATCCAAGTCTTGAACAATATGATATAGTCTTTTTAAAATTTTAATTGTATGTAAACATAGAAATGTCTAGATATAACTATACAACTATTAAATTTAAGTCTTACTTTGTTGTTAGTTGTAGTGTTGATCTTTTAGTGCTTTTATTATTTTAGTTTTTAGTATTTTATATAGGGGTTTGCTTTGTTGTTCACATGTGTCTTATTATTGTTATTAAAAAAATTATTTAAATAAAGTATTGCAAAGGCTCACAATTTGTTGTTAGTTGTATTTATTTATGGGAAAGTAATAAGATTATTGAGCATAGAATCAATGGAATGTTTGTTTGACTCATTATGTTGTGCAAGATTATGGTTCTATTTTGATTCATAGTGTTTTGTTTGTTATATTTGATTCATTATCAATTAGATTAGAGTTTTGAACTTACGTCAAAATGTGGCTAACATTTAAACCTCAAGGGCTAATTAAAGGTTTTTTTCTTTTTAAATATAACATGTGGGAGGTGAAAATAGTGCAACTACACCAAAAAGCAAAAAGGTAAAGGGTTGGAATCATACTTTTGATTATAGATGATCATATTTAATGTTTTACTTTTTCATATAAAATCTAATATGTTTTTTAATCAAAATGTCATGTATTAAAATAAGCTATTGAAGTATACAATCAAATCTTTTAAAAATGGATGACATGGAATCATGTCCCAAAATCAAACTAGTATAGCTAAGACCAAAAACAAATATATGGCCTCAAAAAGGAGAAATTCATAAACCAAACACCTCATAAGGAAAATAATTATTAGATTACTAGAACGACATTCAAAATTGAACAATTAAACTTAAAAGTCAATAAAAGGTTTTTATTTTTTAATATATGGGAGGTGAAAATAACTTGTGAGTATGCCAACAATAAGAAAATGTAGGGGGCTAGAGTCATACTTTAATTTTGATGGTCATATGATCCTATTTAAGTTTTTTTACTATAAACTATAATAGTTTTATTTAATGAAATGGCATATATTAAAATAAAATGTTAAAGTATACAACCAAATCTTTACAAATGGATGACATGGGAGCATGTACCATAGCTAGATTGGTAGAGCCAAGAGTTAAAATATGTAGGCCCAAAAAGGGAAAAAGCGATCAAATGAGCAAGTCTACAACCCCATAAGGGAAATAATTGTCAAATTATTAGAACAACATTAAAAATAGAAACCAAATAATTAAGACATAATCATGTATATAATGAGCTCTAAATCACATTAGAGTGTGGTTTATTTAGTGAGAAGAGAGTGCATGAGGGCTAGGTCACTTTTCTCTCCTCGCCCCCTCTCCATCCCCCTCCCCCTTTCTATAATGGGGCAAGGTGGAAGGGGAAGGTAGGGAAGGGCCTATCTATGGTAGGGGGTATCAAGAGGGGGTCTTGATCATCAAGGTTATACCACTTTCCAAATGATGAATCATTGCCATCATGCATAGGCTCCCACCCATCATGAGCAACATTGTCACCATTATCAACATTCTCCTAAGCTTGATTTTGAACAAACCTTGGTAGAGTAAAAATGAACACTAGTGAATGGAACTTTCTTCTTATTAAGAAGGGCTCATCAATAGTATTGAAAGGACATGGAGGATTGATGCAAAGATGAAGACCACCCACTTTGATGACTAGAAGGTTAGCATTGAGGTAAGGTCCAATAAGATTGTTGTGTTGTTGGATATGGTGGAGACAAAATGGTGGCTCTCTAGTAGTTGTGTGGGCAACAATGTGAAGAATTTAAGAGATAAAATGTTAGAATTGTGTCATATTTTTATAAAGGAAATTACCAACACAAATATAGTTTTTCAACTTGGACCACCTAAAAGTGACCTTTTTGTTTTGAATTTTAAAATGACTTAAAATAATGAAATGTAGAACTCTTGATATTTATTTTATTTTTTATTTTTTGGTAAATAAGCACTACCAAGGGGGTAGCTCCCTTTCATTGATGACTAAAGGAAACATTACAACAACTCATTTTGAGCTTCATATTACATTGATGCTCCAAGACTTTAGAGTAATGATTCCTCTAGCCAACTCATTCACACACAGAGATTGCTCTAGGGAAAGCAAATCACCATAGTTGCAAGTGTAGAAGTGAAAGGTCTCCATGTTTCCCTTGTTTATCCCTTCTTGAAATAGCTTCAATACTTTGGTAGTGATTGATTTATGTTTGGCAACATTCACATCAAAGATATTGTCGACTCGTCCACTCTTTGGCTCTGTTACCATCTTTACAACCAAGATTGACGCTTTCAATCTTAGTTTTGGATTCAATAAACTTGGAATGAGCCCATTTTCTAGTGATTTGTTCCCCGTGGAATGTATAATATTGTTGAAGAAGAGCTCATATATCATATTATTGTGAACATGGCTACCCTTCTAGTGATTTGTCCCAACTGCCTTCAGTATTGTAGTGATCCCATTATTATCAATGATTTGGAATAATATCATTAACTGAGTTTGTACATCCTCCTCCTTGCATAAGCATTTGACCCCTGTGATCCCCTTATTTGGCATGGTCTCCAATAGACTCTCAACTATCAGTCTCTTTCCGTCCCTATGCTTTTTATTGTCCTTTTTTCTATATTTTATATAGTAAATCAATGAAAATATTACAAAGTTGAATATCCCATATTGCAAGATATGTCAAATTTTTTAGTCCATCCAACATGTGGTGCCACATATGTATTGGGGAACACAACAAATCCCCAAACCTGAGTTGTTTAATATCATTCTAAGCTTGTCCATTTAGACTCGATAATTTCTTCCAACCTATTCCAACTTAAGGCACAGTTTAAAATGATACATCTTTCATTCTATTCAACACCCCAAATTGCAAGAAAATTGGTTGCCTGGTTTGACTCCTTATACACATGTGCAATTGAGAAATCAACAAATTCTTGCAACATTTCTCTTATCTTTCCTACTTTTAGTTGCAATATCCAACTCACCACTTTATTTTGTTTGAACATATTAATACAAATCAACATATCCCCTTCGATATCCAGTGTGTGAATACCTTTATGCTTGCAAATTCGTAAGCCTTACAACAATGCTTCAAATTTTGCTTCATTATTTGACCTAATAGATTATTTCATGAGTTTTGCCCATACCAAACTCCCACACTCATCTTGAATGATGCATCTTGCACGAGATCATCTCGAGTTGTCCTTTATGATACCATCAAAATTAGGTTTCAATCTCCCCCTCAATGGAGTTGTCCACCAATTTTTTCCCTCTTTTATTTTGAATTGGTTAAATATTGGAATCAACAAGAAATTTTAGGCCTTCCCATCTCTTCATCAATGAGTCATCCCAATGAGAGAAGCATGGTTTCTTTTGGTCTTTAACATGCATGTTGATCCCTTCAATTATGTTTATGTTGATCAAATATATCACCTCCTCCAATCGCATTGCATCATTGAATATCCTACGATTCCTTTCTTTCCACACATTCCAAATGAGAATGGTTGGGCTAGCAATCTATATCTCACTCCAAAATGCAACTTTGCTAATTCTTGGCCAACTTATGAAGAAGTCTAATAAGCCATTTTGTCTTGGCCCCAACCAACCTAGTTTATTTTATAGCCAATCCCAATAGGAACTCATGAATATGCAATTCAATGAAAGGTGATCAATCGACTCCCCATTGGCTTTGCACATTACACACTAGCTCAAGCTATTGATGCCAACCATGCTAAGTTGATCCTCAGTAAGAATGTGCTTGTGTAAAGCAATAAAAGCAAAAGCTCCTACCTTCGACAACACCCACTTACCCCAACATAGTTTCCTTGTTCGTGAACTTGGAGATTAGTGTGTTTGGATTTGATATCCCAACTTCACCGAGTAATTCCCTGACTTCACCCCACACCAAATTATCTTGTTTGGATTATCATTCACCAGAATTTTTCTTGTGCTAACTTACTCTTTAAGGCATTTTTTGTCATCTTTGCTTATGGGGAGAAGATCAAAGTTCATCCACTTTGGTTCACCATTTAATTCATGTTCCAAATAATCAATCACTTGACATCCTACATCTCTCCTTAGAGTTGCATAACAACTTTGAAGTTCTTCAAAATCCATCAATGGATTAAACCCATTCCATGAATCGCACTAAAAATTAGTGAACGTGACATTTCTTCTAGCAATATTCCAGTGTATTAAGGGTACGCATTTTTTTATTATTGGACCCTTCCCATAAAAATTTCTTCAATATGGTATCAATGCTCAAGGACGCTTTATTAGTCAATCGCATGTGCATGACATTGTGTATATCAGAATGGCTATGATATTCACTTTTATCATCATTATTCTCCCAACTAGTGTGAGCCACTTTCCCTGCCATGTGGTTGTTTTATTATTATGTAACACTCTATTACATGATCCCATAATCTAGATCTTACGATCCCTTTAAAGATAGGCACTCTAAGGTGTTTGCAAGGGATGAAGTTAATAGAAAATCCAAAAACATGAGTAATACTCTTTTGTATGTGTTTCTTTGTATGGAAAACATATCTTTGGTTTTTCCTTATTTATTAATTGTCTGGAGAACTCCACATACCTCTCAAGTACCATCTTGACCTATCCTGTTTCAATGATTGTTGCTTCACCATATATGATAGTATCACCCACGAACTGAAGATGCATTATGGAGTCAACATTATAAGCAACCATAAGTCCTTTTTATAGGCCTACCTTTCTAGACTTTTCATTTGATCTTCCAAGAGCCTCTACCATAATCACAAATAAGAATAGAGAAAGGGGGTCAACTTTTTGCAATCAATTCACTTTCAAAGAACACACATTATTTTATTCACCAAGATGGAGAATCTAGCAGCAGAGATACATTGATAAATCATACCAATCCATTAATCATCATAACAAAACCACTTCATTACAATTAGCATTTAAACCTCCACTTCATGTGATCATATGCTTTACTGATATCTAGTTTGATTCTCATATTTTTGTGTTGCTCTTTTTTTATCAAATGAATGATCTCATT
This sequence comes from Sequoia sempervirens, assembly GCA_007258455.2. Taxonomy (NCBI): domain Eukaryota; kingdom Viridiplantae; phylum Streptophyta; class Pinopsida; order Cupressales; family Cupressaceae; genus Sequoia; species Sequoia sempervirens. Next base: position 10,545 of record VDFB02154621.1, on the reverse strand, counting down.
TGTAAATATTATGCTATATGTTATGTCTCGACTAGGGGTGAAACCACTTTGGTTGATCGAAATAACTTTGTCTAATGTATTTTTCAATATATTCATCATTATCTTTGCAAGGATTTTATAAACTATGTTGCACAAAGATATCAATCTATAATTAGCAAATACGGAAAAAACTTGCTTCTTTGGAATCAACATTACCACCATGTTGTTCATATCCTTAGCAAATTTCTTTCACCCATGAAAATACTCTATGATTTCTCAAGCCTCCTTCCCTATGAAGTGCCAACACTTCTAAAAAAATAGTGTTGGGATGTTGTTGAGCCCTAGGGATTTGTCAAGACGTAGTTGAAAGGTTGTCATCTTTATTTCATCCTCAAATAATGGAGTGTTCAACATATCATTGTCCTCCTTTGAAATAATATATGACATGTTTTCAAGTATAGGATTTGTATTTAACAAATCCTTAATTTCATTTGGTGCCATCAAATTTTAAAAACAACTAAACGATTCCCTCTGGAAACAACAAGTATAGTGAGCCAATTGTCTACCCATTTGAATCCACGATCAATAGAATCTTGTTTTGAGACTTCCAAATCTTGAAAATTTTGTGGAAGAATTTTGTATTAGTGTCTCCCTAGATAATAGCCATACTTCTCTTGATTTTTCCCTTCAAAATTCTTCTTCCTTGGCAATAATATCTAATTTTTTTTTCAACAATTCTTTTTCCTTCACATAATCTATTTGAAACATTTTTGTATGCAACAAATCGCTCATTTAGCTCAGTTAATTCCTTTTCAATCCTTTATTTTTCTATGAATATATTCTTAAAGGAATGCATTCCTTTAACCTTTCCTTAATGTGTTGAAGCTTTCTCATAAATACATAACTTTTTGTGCCAATATGCTAGATGTTATCATCCTCCACCAATCTTCAATCAAGCCTATGAGATATGCCCTACAAAACCACATCTTCTCAAATTTGAACATAAATTTAGCAAGTCTCAAGTCTTCAAAGATAGATAATTCCACCTTAAAGTGATCTGAGCTAGAAAGTGGCAAAATTATTGAATCTAGGAATATAGAAGTGTTAAACCACTTGTGTGAATATAAATATCAGTCCAGTCTTTCTCTAAGTGTTGTGAATTTAGCACGTTGATTTGTCCATGTGTAGAGACCATTCTTGGTAGGTACCTCCTCAAGCTCTACTGAGTCAAAAAACCTTCTAAAATCCTCCATTGAGGTAGGATCCATCCATAGTCCACCACTTTTTTCCTCAAGTTTCAAAATTGTGTTAAAGTCTCCACCAAGGATAATTTTCTCCCCATAGTGGTTCAAGAGTTCTAATTTCAAGGAGCCCCAAATTTTTCTTTTTTCTTGGTTTTTGATTGCACCGTATATTGAAAAGCAAGAAATATAGATCAAATCTTAAACTACATATTTAAAATAACATGCAAATTGTTTTTGTCTTGTTTGGAGAAAGCACAACATTGTTCGATCTCCAGATAAATCCTATTCCACCAACCATCCCAGATGCCACCGAATAATGCTTTCGAACCCGACATAGAACTTGAAAATTATTTGAAAATTATTTGTATCTACTTTTGTCACTTGTATTAGTAAAATATCTACAATTAGATTTTTGATTTGGCGCTTAATAAAATGTCATTTTTTAAATGCGTTTAAACTCCTAACGTTCCATGGGACAATCTTCATTGTCTTCTAAGAGAGGTATTTCCTCCCTTAGATGTCATCATATATTATTTGATGTTTGAAAGACCTTTTTCCACTACTATCTCTCTCTTTTCTGCTTATTTGTCTTTAACCTTTCCTTTTTCCCCTACCCTTACAAGATCTAGTTCTTTGGATGTTGATTGAGAGATACATCTTATGAGAGTGAGTGAGAGATTTTAATGTCGTCTGCGAGACCACACACTCTAAGAGACCGAAAACCACAAAACTACGAAATCTCCAAATTCTTTTTGAAATCTTTGATCTACATTCCCATAATCATATATGTCATATCCTTCATCACAAGATCATGTATCTTCTTCGAGAACTCCCTCAACAACATTGGGGATAACAACATATTCACTATGACCAACCTTCTTTGTCTCCAACACTACACCATCACAAGGTTCGATGGGGTCCTAGGGACAAAATCCATCTGACAATCCAAACAACCAGTTTTAAATTTGGCTTTGTCATTGAGGTGGCTTGATTCGCCTTTATCCATAACGAGGGATGCAACCCCAACATTTGTGTTTTTATCAAGCGCTTGTGTTGCATTAGGGTACACCTTCCGCCAAAATATTTTCGACTTCTGCATCATAGAAATTTTTTTTAAAAATTCCCTTCAATTTCCACCTCTTACAACCACTCGCCCGTTTTAGTGATCAATCTGATGATGGACAAAATTTCTTTGATTGCAATTAGGGTGTAAATAATTGAATCACTATCTCGCAGTCACACTTCTAGTGTTATACCCAAATAATCTCCGATTTGATTAAGGCAAACCCTAGACCAAAGATTAAGCAAACAAAGTCATATTAGTCCATCAGAAGGTGACATCTCATGTAGATTAAAATTTGGTGCCCATCTTTGGATATAGACATATGCCTCTTCAAATTTCCAAGGGCCACCATTCATAATTCATTCCCTGTCTTCTTCAAAGTCGAAATCAACCACGAAGAAATTTTTGGGCAGAAAATTCGTTACTGCAGCATCCTTCCACTTCACATCTATCCGGCCGTGAATTGCCTCCCGTATCTGAGTTTTCTCTAGCATTCGCCCAATGATCGTTGTATGTCACAAATCCTTCGTGGAGGAGACATTGATTACACATTCTTTTCCCTAAGTCTGTAGTATCCTTAATGGTTGCTTATTATCTTTCGCTGCCCTGTTTTCCCAAACCTCTTTGCTCGCCATTTCTATACATCGTATAACTCTTAAATGTATTACGTAATTAAAAAAAATTACTTGGATATATATTTATAAATTTAAGAGAAGTATTTGTATTAGTGAAATTTTTTAAATTAAAAAAGTGAAGTCAATAGGATATTGTAAAAAAATAGCAAATTTAATTTTCTTTTCTTTGATTTTTTTTTCACTAGTTTCAAAATCTAATGTATGGAGAAAAACAAAATTATTTTTTATGTGTTTTTTAATAAAATTTTTAAAGTCAAATTTATTCGAAATGTCATAGTTTTGATGGAAAATAAACTTTTGTTTATTTTTTTATAATTAAATATGATTATGCCCCCTTGGAGAGGAATCTTTGATTTAATCCATCGTATATTTTTCAAAAAATGTAAATATATATTTTTTAATTTCTAATCAACCCCATGTTTGATTATAATAACTTACTTGCAATAAATTTAAAAAACATAATAAAACTAATCAAAATATTTTAAAAAATAGATTCTAGACTCTCAACTTTGCAAAAGGGTGTTTTTAATTTTTTATGAAAACATCGTTGGTTGGATAAATTTATAATTAATGTTAATTTTTCGTTGAATTTACCCCAAAAAAGGGGTTAAGCTACAACATAGAGAATTTTGGACAAAAGAGTTTAGATCAAAACTCTTTCACCTAATTTTTTTTTTATTAAAATCTTCCATACAAATTGAACTTGGTTTGAATTTTATAATTACATTACATTCATTTAATAGTTTCCAATGAAAGGGTTTCACTCAAATCTCTTTGTGCCCTATAGGTGCCAAATAGTTTCAAGTGAAATTGTGTTTCCTAAAACTATGTTGTTGGCCTAAACTATGACACAACTCTAGAATTTCACCCTAAGTGACTACACCTCTAGTCCTGATTACAAGATAATGAAACCCTAGCCATAGTGCAAGGGACATTCCCTTAATGATCCAACAAATTATAAATATGTTGAAGTTCTAGCATAACCTTGTTATCTTGAATTTGAATCTACGTGAGAATATTAGATATCACCAATGATTTGAAACGAATAGAAAAATTAGTATATACAAAAAAAATTAGAAAAAATGGTAGAATTTATATCTTTCTAAATGAAAAAACTCTAGTTTAAAATCATGCCACAACTGGTAAAAATCAATAGAAATTCCAACCCCATTCTATAGGGCATTGTACCATGTGAGCAATTTACACCTCAAAGGCTAGAAAAAAAGGGATTTTGGTTTCTCACAAAAAGGACATCTTGGGTTGGAAATGCTAATATATATTAAACAAGTATCGATAGGAAGACCTTAGTAAAGCAAGCACTAAGCAAATTGAGCAATTTTTGGCTTCAAAATAATTTTCTCTAGATTGTCTAAAACTATTTATCCTAGATGAAGTTGGGGAGTTGTAAAGACCATTTGTTATCACCTTTTGAACTGTTTGAAAGTAAGGAGAAAGCCACATGCAAATTTTCTTCATAGTTAATAATAAAAGTGAGCATTGACATGCCACTTTCAATCCTTCCACCAAGACCTAACATAATGCACAAAAAACTAATGTTAATGTTGAGAAGGCACAATATCAATTATAGTTTGGTACATATCTTGATCAACCTAGATTAATGTATTCTCAGCCTTAACTTAAGGCCAAGAAATCCATGTGGATTTTTCCTTAGAATAAATATCCCAGAGATTTTTGATTCCCCTTCTAAATAACTTGAGGGAATGAAACCAAGGAGTAGCTACCAAAGGCTTGTCTTGAAATAATATGGTAAGAGACCACCATATTTAATGTTGGTTGATGGAAACACCATTGCAAAATCCACACTCATTCAAAAGTAGTCATGACCAAATAGATTCTCATTCTTTCTAAATATTTCTGGTGATAAAAGTGCCATTTATTTTGATGGATATCAAAGCAATTTTAAGATAATGGAATCCAAGACCATTCTATCTTGAAAGATCATATGGGGAGCTAAATCCAATGAAAAAAATAACAATTTTTTTTGGCTTTGCTATCACAAGATCTAAAAATCCATTTAGCACAGAGAGAAATACCTTGTTTATTGATATATCAATAGGGCCAACCCACTTAAATCTCTTAGTAAGCAACAAATATTATAGCCTGGACATAGTAAAATACTTTATTACAATCTAAATTAGCCCAAAAAATCTTGTAGAGTTAATCCAACTTATGGTATGCCACTTTGTAGGGCGCCTAGCAAGAAGATTAATACACATGCAACACAACAAGAAATTTTGAGTAAATATAGAACCCACCTACCAATAAAAGTGGCTTGGTTATCCAAAAGGTGATTTTTTAAACTCTGTCAATAAAAATATAGCCAAATTTTGGACTAGTAATCTTGAAAGGAAAAAGGGATTCCTAAGAATATAAGATTTCTATTAGATTTGTGAAAACACACAAGACACAAGAACAAATGACAAACGAGAACACCTTTCATGCATGAGAGTTGCAAATAATGATTTGTTATTTCCTCAAAAAGAACTTATAGAATGAATCTCAAGAGAAATGATACAATGAAGGAGAGTGTTTATAAGAGAAAAAAGTAAATGCTAAAGGGATTAGATCATGACAAGTGTCAACATCACATGTGATGAGACAAAATAGCTCAAACTAATAAAAGAAAAAAACACTCCTAACTTTAGCTTAAGTGCATAAAGTAAAATTAGCCTAATAATCTGTAATGATCCTTACCAGTCTCATATTAAAGAAGTCTGAATGTAAGGGCTTCAGAATTGTATTCCCAATGCAAGTTAATGCAGCCTATAGGCCCAATATTAATTCAATTTAAATGACATTTATGACAAACATAATTCAAGCAGAGATGTGGGTCCATATTATTAAAATCACATTTGTAGATAGTAATCCATCACAACTAGGAGCAACCACGGGCTATAATTCGCCTAAATACAGAGCCGATTATCATGTTCCATATGTTCTATTTCCAGGTTTGATATCCAGACAAGAATGTTTATAAAATATCATAGTGGCGGATATATGTATTCACATGCAGAAAGCTGATAAATTAATGATGCACAGGTTGGACAACACTCAGGTCAACACAAGATTATGCAGCATGATTATATCTGATTAGAGATCTAAACATTAAAGTTAAGTGAGATAACTCACAGTCGATGTTGGTTCCTTGCTCCTCGTGCTGTTCTTGTTTTTCCTCCCTCCTCATTCTCCATCGATTCTCCACTTATACTCATCGGTGTCTCTTCCAACGGATGTGTTGTTTGCTTTCAAGGAAGTCGACTTTGCTAAATGCATTTTGATTTAGTTTGTTTCTTTTTCGTATATATATTCTTTATTTATTCTTTTATATTATATAATTTATAATATATTGATATTATTTTATTCTTTTATATTATATCATTTATAATATATTCTTATATTGATGTTTATTATATCCTTTTATTCTTTTATCTAAAAATGACATTTAATATATATGTAAATATGAAAATACAAGCATGCAGATATATTCATATATATATATATATAAATGTGAAAATTATAAGCATGTTAGGTTTCTTTCTCGGGGATATGATAGTCCCTCCCTCCCAAAAATTGCTTGCCCTCAAGCAACTTGGAGGTTTGAGTGATTGAGAATTTCTTTGCTCTCCCATGTAGAGTCTTCTTCTAGTAGGCCCTCCCATTTTACCAAGAATTATGGGATGCTTCTATTCCTTAACCTCTTTTCTCTCCTATCAAGGATGGCTTTCAGTTCAAGGACCAATTTACCTTCATTGTCAAGGGGAGGTAATTCTTCACAAGGGATCACTTGTTTGCCGAGCATTTTCTTCAATCTTGACACATGGAAGACATTGTGAATGTAGCTATTGTTGGGTAATTCTAGCTCATATGCTACTTCCCCCACCCTTCTCGTGATCTTGTAGCGCCCATAAAATCGGAGCCTAAGCTTCTTTGCTCTGTTGGACTTGATGGAAGATTGTTTGTAGGGTTGCAACCTTAGGAACACCAGATCTCTGACCTCGAAGGTTCTCTCTGTACGATTTCTATCTGCATATAGCTTTTGTTGTTTTTGGGCTTGGTGTAAATTGTCCTTCAAAGTGTTTAGGATGTCCATGCTCTCTTGCACAAAGTCTCTAGCTTAGGGTACTTGGATTTCTTGGGTAATCAAGTTCCCAAACGCGATGGGTTTATATCCATACAATGCTTTGAAGGGGCTCATTTGGATGGACATGTGATATGTTGTGTTGTAAAAATATTCTCCCAAATGCAACCATTTGATCCATGTGTTATGTTGTCTCGTGATGTAATTCCTTAAGTAGCCTTCTATCCATTTATTGACAATTTCGATTTGACCATTTATCTGGGGATGGTAACTAGTGCTTAGTGTAAGAGTAGTCCTCGATAACCAAAAGAGTTCTTGCCAGAATTTGCTCATGATCCGAACATCCCGATCACTGACAATATTTTTGGGGAGGCCATGGAGTTTAAAGATTCCATTGAAAAATACTTTTGCTACTTGGGGGGCCCTATAATCCATGGATATGGTGAAGAAATGAGCATATTTGGTAAATAGATCGACCACCACATATATGCAATCCTTCCCTTGAGTTTTGGGTAATCCAGTGATAAAGTCCATAGAGATACTCTCCCACTTTTGATTGGGAATGGGTAAGGGTTGCAAGAGTCCCACTGGTTGGCTTTGTTCAATTTTATTCTTTTGGAAAATCATACACTCTTGCACATACTTTAGCACATCCTTCTTGAGTCCTTTCCAATAATACTTCTCCTCACTTGCTTGTATGTTTTGTAGAACCCTTGGTGCCTGGCTAGTGGGTTGTCATGATATTCTTTGAGAACCTTCTCTTTTACCTTGGAATTGGGTACTATAAAGATTCTAACCTTATATAAGATAACTTCCTCTATTATTTTGTACTCTTCATTAGGGGGTGTCCTTCCAAGATTTCATTGGCTTCGGGATCTTTAGTATATTCTGAGATAATATCATATTTCCAATCTATAGCTATACTGGTTATAGTTTTCAAGCAATGTTGTCTAGATAGGGCATCTGCTACCACATTGTTGGTCCCTTTCATATATTCTATATCAAAGTCATAGGCTTGTATGCGACTAGCCCATTTTTGTTGACAATCATTCAAGTCTTTTTGTTGCATGAAGTATCTTAGACTATTATGATCAGTTTTCACATGGAACTTTGTGCAGACCAAATATTGGTAGAATTTTTCCAAGGCATGCATTATAGCCAACATTTTCTTATTGTAAATGGGGTAGTGTCTTTCTGCTGGAGTAAGCTTGCGACTTTCAAAAGCTATACGATGCTTATTTTGCATTAGAAATGCGCCAATCCCTTCTCCTGAGGCATCACACTGTAATTCAAAGGGTAAGGTGAATTCGAGGATGGCCAACACTGGGCATGAACTCATGGCTTCTTTTAATATTTCAAAGGCGTGTTGGGTTGTTTCGTTCCATGCAAAATCCCCTTTCTTGGTTAAGTTCGTGAGTGGGGTGGCAATCTTGGAGAACCCTTTCATGAAGCGTCTATAATAACTACAAAACCCAAAAAATCCCCTTAGTTGTGTGAGAGTCTTAGGTTTAGGCTATTCCTTGATAACTGCAATTTTTCTTCATCCGCACTAACCCCCTGGGTATTGATTCTGTGACCCAAATATAGTATATATTCCATGCCAAATTCACATTTGGATGCTTTAGCATACAAATATTCTTGCTCTAAAATCTTGAGGGTCTCTTCGATATGTTGGAGGTGTTCTTCCCATGTTTTACTGTATATGAGGATGTCATCGAAGAAAATTAGGAGGAACCTTCTGAGTTTCTTGCAAAAAGTGTGGTTTATACATGATTGAAAGGTGGTTGGGGCATTGGTGAGCCCAAAAGACATGACAAGGAATTCAAAATGCCCATAGTGGCACTAGAAAGTTGTTTCATGCACATCTTCTTCCCTCATTCTTATTTGGTGATACCTCGATCAAAGATCGATTTTGGAAAAGTACCTTGCCTCGTGGAGTTCGTCAATGAGTTCATCAATGTGAGGGATGGGGTAGCGGTTCTTGATGGTCTTCTTGTTTAGAGCTCGGTAATCTATGCACATTTTGAAAGTGCCATCTTTCTTTTTGACAAGGACCGCAGATGATGCAAAGGGGCTAGAGCTAGGTTGAATATGCCCCATCTCAAGTAGTTCTTTGATAGTTTTCTCTATCTCCTCTTTGTATTTATGGGGGTGACAGTATGGAGTGGTTATGACTGGTTTTTCTCCTTCCTCCAATTCTATAGTGCATTTGAACCCTCTCTTAGGTGGTAATCCTGGGGGAATTTCTTCAAACACTTTTCTATACTTCTTTGTGATGGGTTTGATATCTATGTGGATGGCTTTTCCTTGTGTGGTGATTTTTTCAAGTATCATGCATTGGGATGCCCGTTCTCCTTGTCCTCACCTAAAAATTCTTTCCATTCTTTTACATGAGACTACCTTTGGGGAACCATCAAGTAGGCCCTTTAGAGTGACTTCTTTCCCTTTGTGTTGGAAATAGATACTTTGGTTTGGAAGATTGAACATAAAGAAACCTAAGGAGTAGATCCATGGGGTTCCCAAGATAATGTCGGCATCTAAGGGGACTACATAGAAATCTTCTATGATGAGGTGATTCCCTAGGAGAATTTCCAATTGGGGCACTATTGTTGTACATTGCACCCTAGCACCTGTGGTTGTTGTTGCCTCAAATCCTTCAAAATTCATGGTTCTTAACTTCCTTTGGGTTACTATTCTTTGGTCAATGAAATTATGGGATGCCCCACTATCAATAAGGGTGATAAATTTTTGTCCATTGAGTGTGATTTTAATGCGGAATGGGCTATGCTTAGAGGCTTGGGAGGTGGTGGCTAATATTGCTTGGTTCTCACCTTCAAATCTAGCCATTTTGTTGGGATACTCATCATTTGGATGTGCTTCAAGTTGGTGGGATTTTCCACCACATCTATGACCTTGCCCCCATTTTTCTTGGCATTTAAAGTATTGTCCATTTCTCTTCAGCTCTTCCATTTTTTAGACCAGTGATCTTTGTACCTTTTCCCCTTCCACCATTGGCAAGTTCTAGTTACTTCTTCCCTTCTATCTCTTTCTTCTCTATGAGGGGGTTTACTTTTGAACTTCTTGGGTTGGTCTCTTGACCAACTATCCTCATATTTCATTGCCTTTTGTATAGCTTCATCTAAACGGGTGAGTTCAAGGGCACTCACCATGCTTCTAACAAATCCTCTTGTTGAAAATAGGATGCCATTTAATTGCAATTCTAAACATTATTTCATGTATCTCCTAAGTCCTTGGAAAGTGTTCCCCAACACTAGGATTAGAAAGAGATTAATTTTGAATGAAATAATCATGTTAATTGACATTTGTAATTAATCCTAGATGATAGGAGCATGTGAGGGTGTCCAAGATGAGTTCCTAAATAATATGAGCACATGGGGCATCCACATGGAAGGTGGAACCCACCTTGAGTTAAGTTAACTATTTGGAGAAAAGATAACACTTTTGTAATACATGTAAAGATCCTAGAAGTTAGGATTGATGTTTACATGCATGAAGTTCAATTCC